>JAECMU010016273.1:0-12686 GCA_016106625.1 Dracogyra subfuscus
ATATTCTTTAATATATGGGTTCTGATTTTGAACTTGTATATAAGGGTCACCTCTCTATAACGGACATTTTTGTCAGGTCCCATGGGTGACCGTTATATATAGGTTTGACTGTATATATATATATGTAAATCCATTGTGTTTCTTATAAATAATGTAGTTTTTGTTCCTCTCTTTATATGCACCCTTTGGCTTTTAGTCACTCATCATAATGCTGCATGCTAACCTACTTTGTAATAGAGCTCTTCATCTGCACAATAATTATGACTAACCCTTACTAATATACTATGAGATATGCTCAACCACCTACATGTATCAAAACAATAAAACTTTGTGATTTTGGATGAAAAAGTCTACTTAATCAAGGGTTTTACAGAATTACAATAATAAAGCAAGATGGCTGATCGATTACGATTAGAGGGGTGTCTGTGCGGTTAACACACAATACCCTGTGATCTTAATTAGTTAATAAAAGAGGCACGTCTTTTTAGTGTGTCTAGATGGTGTCTGGGAACCGTCTAAATATACACCTGCTAATCAGGAACCACAGGTACATGTACAGGCCATGGAAAGAAATGACCAATAAACTAAGAAAACACTCCGATTATTAATGTACAAACCATAATACAGTTATTTCACTTTGACAAGGGTGGTTTATTTTGTATTAAATATAATATATAATTGTTACTGGCATACTGCCCGGGATGACTATTATTACAGATTATTGAGATACATCCGCAAAAATTAGGTATGTTTTGTTTCTTCAGTTCCAAGAGTAATTCCTGATGTGACATGTGAGGGATTACGATTGTGTATTTATTGGGATGGTACAAAATCGCTGTGCCCATTATATATAATAGCCATCACATTTAATCATTTTATTAATTAACTATACGATTATATTTGATGGATTGATATTAAGCAATAATGTGCATTATATATCACTGAATACACATACCAGGTCAAATACCTTGATTGTCCCCTCATTTAATAAAAATAAATTAAATACATTTTTTAACTACAGTATTTTCACCAAAAAAGTAGGGATAGCCGGGATTTTTCAAGAAAAAGTATGAGCCTAATAAGAAAGTAGGGCCTGCTTGAAAGCCTGTTTCTGTTATAAGAATGCTGGAAAAATTCCAATGCAAAACTGCTATTGATTTTTTTTTATTTGAACATTATTAATGCACCTGGTTGCTAGTCAATTTGTACCCTGTTCATTTCGTATCATTGCAAAAAGTCCTTTTGTACCCTAGTCATTTCATACCTTGGTCATTTCATACCATAAGTGAAAGTCATTCGTATGATAATACAAATGTGTAATGTCAGACGTACCGGTACTATATCACCCTGGTAAAAGTATTTTACAAAATAACATTAATATTGCAAATCACTATAAGATGCAAACACCATCTGTCATTCTGAAACTGAATAAAAATAACACTAGTAATAAAGATGTAAATAAATCATATCCGGCCATTTCGTTTTATAGTCAACTGGTAGCTGGAAAATGGTTCAAATTATTATTATTATAATTATTAAAATGTAAACGTATTAAATATATTTTCTTGTTTAGAATATCAGTGTCTGTATATTCAAGGTGTTTCTGGTCGTCTTAATATTTGTAAGCAGCCCAAACTGGATTTTGTCTTCAAACAATTTTGTATCGACTGAATTTTTTGTTTTTGAAATAAAATGAAATTTAACCTAGTACACATATTAGAACGATCAGAGACACATTTAATATACAGCCACTAATATTTTATTGAATTTTTTTTTTATATGTTTATGTGTAATTACAATCGTTAAAAAGACTTTGTTAGTCGACAGCATCTTAAAAAGTGCAGGAAACTCGGGGACGTCCCTAATGATTAACATGTCAACACACTGTTTCCCTTGGTGGACATATTTTCTTATGCAGGTATATGCAAGTACATGTATAATATTTGCTAGTTATATATACTGGTACAAACTGACTTAGGGTATGAAATCACCACGGTCTTCTGTTCTGCTCTAAGTGACCACTTGTGTAGCAAAAACAAAGTTCAGTGTTCTTTAAAAAAAACATTCACATTTTATTGGAAACACTTACTTGATATCGTTGATACTTATTAAATTAATTGTTGTTGCAAATATAATTAAAACAATGCAAATTAACAATTATTGAAACTAAAAGTGTTCTTTGGCAGCCATGACATGGCAGCGATGGTTTAATATTACATGTAAAGAAATTGAAAAAAACTGACTAGATAAGGCACATGTAACTAAAAGAAATTACTGTTAGTTTCAATATTTTTGCTCTCACCATCAAGAATCAGAAACGGAAAAACTGGACGTTCGATCAGGAAGCATGTTCGAATATTTAACATGGATTTATGTAGATACAAAAAATACTATTATCAATTAATTTTATGCTTCTATTTGACCAAACAATGAATTACTGATAATCCACCAATTTATAGAATATTGTATTTGTACTAAATTTTCTATTTTGTGAATCCAAACTGGTGTATCAAAAACAAATTACAAATAAATATTGTGTCAATGAACTGTTCAAATACAATGTGCTGCTAAAATCTTAAGTTTATTCCTTGGCAGATACAGGTATCCAAACATGAATTGAAATAAATAAACCAACATTTTTCTCCAGTGAAAGATGTAATTAATAAAGATATATGTGGAAGATAAAACTTGGGTTGGAGGAATTCAAATCAATTGTGTTGTTGAGATTTTTGTTGTCATCCAACAGTTTATATTAATATACAAATACAGTTTGGCCTGTCAGATAAAGATGAACAGAAAGAAGAAACTGTCCAAAACAGGTCTATATTTCTGTATTGACTGGTAGTCATGTTTTATATTCCAATTAAATCAGATAATGATAAAAAAAACACCAATAAAAAGCAAAATATACTATATTAATATATATATATATGGTAAATTGCAAACAAGAATTCTACAGAATTAACTGTCTGGCCTACCATAAACATATTCAGTGTCAATGATAGTGCATCTGTAGTTATCTTTTTCAATGCATGTTAAAAATGTTTTCAAAACAAAACTTAAAAAAATTAAATTAAATTTTTAAATAATAAAAGTTGAAAAACTAATTTTGACGTGCACTGAGGTGAACATTCATAGATAGAACTATAAATGATGCTTTACTGATGCAGGACATGTACTTTGAGAAATATAGCTACATTTGTACAATCACTGTTGAGCTAATTAATACAAAAGTTAATGCCGCAGTCAATGAAAAACATATCTATTCTTCATCTTTTTAGTTTGTACATATATTGTAATGTGAAGGTAAGACAAAAATCACCAGACTTATCAACATCAGGATAAACAATATTGTTGATAGTATGGTCACTGGTCATAAAGGTATATGATATGAATATTGTATGAGAAGGTGTTTTTTTTTGCACAAGTACAAATGTAGGTTCAATTAATTAGGATTTTATGCACTTATTTTGATGATAAAAACACTTAAAACAAGGAAATATAATTGATTTCATAAATTAACACTGTTTAATTAGTAGCATTTGATATATACATGTCATTTATTAATTGTATAAGTGGACTGGACAAAAAGTCACGTCCTGGCTCGTACAGAAATTTTAAAACGTAAATGTTACATCATAAAGAATACTTTTTTTTAGGAAATTGCTATAATCATTTTTTAAATAAGACTGGATATTGTGTTGAACAGTGTATTTCAATAAGCAAACATTCTATCAAGAGAGCAGAGTCTTGGAATTTACTGCAGTGTAAAAAAAAGTGATGTCCATTTTCGGCACATTTTATTTTTCACTTTTTTTACAAAACAAAATCAGGCCTGACATAATTAATGTAATAAAAGAAAGAAATGTTTAATTTAACGATGCACTCAACACATTTTATTTATGGTTATATAATAATAATAATAATAAAATTCTTTCTTCTTCTGATTAGCAGCAAGGGATCTTTAATTAGTGCTTTCCACAGGCAGGATAGCACAAACCATGGCCTTTGTTGAACCAATTATGAATCACTGGTCGGTGCAAGTGGTTTACACCTACCCAATGAGCCTTGCAGAGCACTCACTCAGGTTTTGGAGTTGGTATTTGTAATTGTATTAAAAATCCCATGCCTCAATTGGGATCCAAACCCAGTACCTAGCTACCAGCCTGTTGACCAATAACTTAACCACGCCACCACCGAGGCCAGTCTCTATATGTAATGAGTCTATAAATGATAAAACTACATTTCCATTTAAAAAGGATTGTTAGTGACGAGATCATAAGAGTCAGACTGTCATGTCAAATAATTACCACGGAATGGCCCACAATCAAATTTATTAAACAAAATTTCAGCCGAGATAAAAAGAAAAAACACACCCAAAACCACAATCGAGCGATAAGGAGGTGAAACCACTAGCACTGCGGGCTAGTGGTACCGTATTGTGTTTCTCACCAGCAGATTTGTCAAACTCTGTCATATACATGTATGTAAAATATATTACTTGAAACAGTTTCTGCGGTGCTCCAATGAAAATAGCGGAGGGATAGGAATAGCCAGATGATACCTGGTGCATAACAGTCATGAAGAAACTTAAAAGGTTAAATATGTATACAACTACAACTTTATTTGAACAAAACATGCGATAATATTGGCGGAAAACATGCTGAAGAAATGAAATCCAAATCCTGTAACGGTAACTGAAACGTAGGTGAAAGTTTGCATTACAATACCGTACGTTGAAGTTGCTTAAAGTGACTATGATTCATGCACCTGAATGTGTTTGAAGAAAATCTTGTGATTAAAAACAAATTGTATCTTTTACAAAATATGGATTTCAAGTGAAATTAGTATGACCCAAGCAGTCATTGACTCTTCTTTTGTTACTTTCCCTCAGTCGGCTTTTCTAGCGATTTTTTTTTAGTCTTTTAACTTGACATTTTCAATTGAACTGTTTTTATTCACCTGTTTTTAAATACAATTTTTATTCCTAATAAAAAAAAAAAATTATATGATATTGACGATACCAAAAAACACTGGTAATAACCTCTATTTATCAAGTGAAATTAGGATAAGATATGCTATATTTATTGTGTACAAAGCCAAAACAAGGGTGCGAAACCTTAAGGTCCACAACAGTCACTTTTCACACCCTTGTTTTGACTTTGTACACAGTAAATAAAACATATATCCAACAGTAAAACAAATTTTATATTTGACAAAAGGTACTCTTTTTTTTTTTTTTCATCTTTTGAAACTTAAAATTAATATTTTGTCCAGAATTATGTAAAATAACAAAATATCAACATGTAAACAATGTTGTCCACTTGTTATAGAAATTTGACAGGGGAGTCAAGGTTAGTAGACCAGTTTTTATTTTAATGCACGGTGGTGAAGCATTGTACTAATATATAATTTTGAATTTGAATGACATCAATACTCCAATGACATCACTTTGAATCACCTTACAATAACCATACATTGGATACATGACGAGAATGTTGAGTGGAAAAATTCCAATGCAAACTTACTATTAAAAATTGTTTTGTTTGAACATTACAGTGAAAGAAAAAAAAGAAATGTTTTATTTAACGACACACTCAACATATTTTATTTACGGTTATATGGTGTCAGATATATGGTTATGAACCACACAGATTTTGAGAGAAAACCCACTGTCGCCACTCCATGGCAGGGCTCACCCTGGATCAAAAATACCTGTAGCCAAAATATTAGCTAAATGGAATTTTTATTAGCCATATTAAAAATGCTTTAGCCAAATTTGTGTTACGCAGTAGGCATATCGTATTTATATATGAATATGAAAATGTATCTTTTTCAGCTAATTGTGTACAAACTGGAATAAATAAGAATAACAAAACCTCAATGGGGGTAGGGGCAGTTAATATATTACTTCAGTCTTCGATTTTTTGGTGGGGATGGGGTTATGCATTATATTCAGAGTTTGAAGCCAGTTCCCCATACACCCACCTCCACGTCTAAGGCCTATGACATTAAATTAACATACAGAAATATGGGGGTGTGAGGTGGGTTTTTTTTTTCCCTTCCTTTTTTTCCTCAAATATTTTTTTTTTTTTTTTATAGAACTCATTATTTCTTTAAAAAGCAATTTCTATGTTTAGTTTGAATTGCTGTGGGTTTTTTTTTAAGTGACCCATTAATTCCCCACCCCGAACAATTTCATAATTTGTGCTGTTGATTTCAGCGCCATGTTAAATGCTTGTTGTGATTTCTGCTTGCAAAATACCTCAGCTAATAATGCCGACTACACAGTTTACTCCATTTATATATATATTAAAAAAAGTTAATAAAATTTAAATTTAAATACGGTCTTTTTAAAATCCAGCTAACTTATTAAATGTCACCTCACAATCTTACACATTTATATTTAAAATGATCTAACTAATATGATTATTGTAAACTAATTTTATTCAGTGTACATTTATCTGCAATTTGTATAAATACTGCATGTTCATTTCCCGCAATCTCGATCTGCATGTGTGCTCTCGACCATGGGTACAAAATTAACAAAGACAAAGGAATAAACAAAAACTGCAGTTAGGTATTCATTGATGCGAACAACTATTGTTTTTCTACAAATTTACATCAACATTTACTTTTGCGTAATAGTATTGTTTAGAGTCTGCAACGATGTCTGTTGACACGCGGGTGTCTGCTGACTGAAGCGTTGAGTGTTGCCCTCAGTTCAGCCAATGAATGTTCTTCCTAACGTGTTCAATTAGTTTAACGTGAAGCGCACAAACCAGTCTAGCGAACATTTTTTTTTCCCGCTTGGTCTGACTGAACTCAGCCCTTGATATAGCCTACATGTCTTTCGGCCCTGAATTGGTATGTATATTCAAATTGACACCCATTGTCGGTCTGTTTTTATTACTTTGGTTCAAAGATTTTACAAAGTGAAAATAACAAGTTATAGATCTTCTAGACATTGCAGTCATACATGTTGAATGCATACCGTTAAAATTAATAACCGTGATTATTAAAATAAGCAAACATTATAAGTCCTACGCTGAATTATGCATTATAACACTGTTTCTTGTTACCGGTCACAAGATCGCTATTACACTGATTGAATATTTTGTATTATTGTTATTTTTGAGGTGTCGGATAGATTGTGTAACTGTTTGTTCATATCTCAGAAGACAGAAAATGGCTTAGCCAAAATTGTAGCCACTTGCAGATTTTATTAGCATTTTTTTTTTAATTAGACAATGGCTAATTTGGTTACCGACAGCGTGAGACCTGCATGGGCTACTCTTATGTCGATTAACAGCAAGGGATCTTTTATTTGCGCTTCCAACAGGCAGGATGAACTGCCAGATAGCACAAACCATGGCCTTTGTTGAACCAGTTATGGATCACTGGTTGGTGCAAGTAGTTTACACCTACCCATTGAGCCTTGCAGAGCACTCACTCAGGGTTTGGTGTCGATATCTGGATTCAAAATCCCATGCCTCGACTGAGAGCCGAACCCAGTACCTACCAGCCTGTAGACCGATGACCTAATGAACATTACAGTGATTACTAATCATGGACTAATGCATCTGAATGTATTTGAAAAAAATCTTGTGAGTAAAAAATTGTACCTTTCACAAAATATTGATTTATAGTGAAATTACGGTAAGATATGCTATATTTATTGTGTACAAACCCAAACCAAAGGTGCAAAAAGTGACTGTCATTGACCTTAGTAACCCAGACAATGATCACAATCACTCACTTTCCAACTGATATTTTGTTATTTTTCATAATTCTGGACAAAATATTAATTTTAAGTTTCAAAGATGAAAGAAATAAAAAGTATCTTTTGTCAAATATATCATATCAAAAAATAACCGCTGGATATGTTTTATTTACTGTGTACGAAGCCAAAACAAGGGTGCGAAAGTGACTGTCGTCGAAGTTCTTAACAGTAAGCTGCTGAGTAACTCCAAAATTCCAATGATTCGAGAATGAATGTTTGATAAAAAGTCAAATAACATAGCCAAAGAAATGGTCTTAGTTTTAATATTAAATATAACAATGTTAAAAATGCACAACCACTGAAATACGTACACAATGCCATTAATGGATTACCTTTTTGGCTATTTTGGTATTTTTCAACCTCAGTTTGCAAACGTTTTTGGACACCATCCGCCATGGTTTTCTTTCTCTCCTGACAATAATTCCTACTTAAATTATTGGAGCATCAAAGAGTCGATAGTTACCAGAAAATCTTAGAGAGTTTTATTTGTTATATAGATGGTGCTGTTGTTATATTTGGTCAGTGTTATTTCTAACTACAATAGACGTCACTGAGATTGGTGGTGGTGGTGTGTGAGTGTGAGAGTGTGTGTGTGTGTGTGTGGCGGGGGGGGGGGGGATTTCTAAGGACGTCTGACGCTTACGAGCGCTGTCAATTGTAGGGATTAAATGTAACAGAACACATACATCCGGTTGAATTAGACTGATTTTCTTATGATTCTGTTTAATGCTCAATAAAACGTAGCGTATAGATAGGACAGGGAAACAGTTAATGACGGAACCGGAAACTATTAAACCTAAATAACAACCCATGGATGATTTCACGTGGTAAAATGAATTCTGCAGAAGATTTTGATATTCAGCTCAATCTGTGTAGTTCACAGATATCGGATAATGTACGATTAACTAATACTAATCCCTCTGCCCCCCCCCCCCCGATGTTAATTATTAACTGGGCAAAATTATAGCTAATAAAAAAATCGAAATAAAGATATGTTTTATTTAACGACTCGCTCAACACATTTTAATTACGGTTATTTGGTGTCAGACATATGGTTATGGACCACACAGATAGTGAGAGAGGAAACCCACTGTTGCCACAAAATGGGCTACTCTTACCGATTAGCAGCAAGAGATCTTTTATATGCGTCATTCAACAGACACTGAGACAGGATAGCTCCGCACATACCACAGCCTTTGATATACCAGTCGTGGTGCACTGGCTGTGACGAGAAAAGCCCAATGTTTTTATATGAAGATACTCTTTAAAACTAAACATTTTCAATTGTAGTGAATAATTAAAATTAGCATAACACTGTGTAAGTGTGTTTAAAAGTGTGAAATATAGGTAGCAATCAAAAGGCATACAATTCCGATGTTTATAACATCGACATGAGTGCTAAACTTGGCTGCTATCATAATTGCATGTCTGCTAGGAATTTACTGCTCGGTTTTTGTAATGCAATAATAGCCAAACCGTACTATCTTTAGCCCAGTGGGGGCCCGCCAAAAGTGTCTTACTTTCAAAATTCTGGGTTTATTTTTAATTTGGAAAAGCCAGTGTAGTGAATCCAATTCAGACTGCGGCGTCTTATATGCACCAAACGTAATGGGATTTTCTGTTCTATATGCTTAAATAATAAAACTATTCCAGACAGTTCCACTTTAATATTGCAGCATATTGGCAAATCAAAAAAATAGCAAACTCCTCATTCAGATTTACTTATGATCCAGAGTTGCAAACATGTTAACAGTTAAACTGTTGTGAAAAATGCTGTGGACGCTATTTTTCTACAACAATTTTGTTTGCAGTGGTTATTTTTTTTAAAGCAGAATTACCTGGAATATTTTTATTATTTAAGCATATAATATGATATATATAGAACAGAAAATCCCATTATGTTTGGTGCCTATATGGCACCGCACTCATTGGTTTCACTACGCTGGCCAATCCAGGTAAAAAACATAGCCATTATTTTGAAAGTGGGACACTTTTGACAGGCTCCTACCGATCTCGGTTTTCATTGGCTTATTACTAATGTGAAATTCCACAACAAGAGATCATGTGAGATTTCGCAGTTTTTGAACATATTTAAGTGTCTTGATTGAGGGGTCATCCCATAACTCGAAAACATATTTATATCCATAATGGTATGGTACGTCTAAATTACCAAATGTTAGATATTCAACAGCAGATTGAAGGAAGGATAGAATATGTTTTATTTAACAACACACTGAACACATTTTATTTACATTTGTATAGCGTCGGATGATTATTAAATCAGTATGCTCTAACTTTGATGTTAACTTTACCCTTTCCAAATGAAAGAATATTCATTTGAATTTGTCAATTTTAACACAATATTAAGAAGTGAAAACGTTCATTGTCTACTTTAGAATATTTTATTAAACAATGTATACCTGATTAATGTGTTACTGGTAGTAGTATTCAAACTAAACTTTGAAAGTTCTACTAACACTTTATAAAATATTTATTCTGAAATAGGAAGGTATGATTGTCAATAAGACATTGTCAAGATCAAACCTGTTTTAACGGAAGACTCTAGTACCATATCCTCAACCGAAAGTTCTTCATATAGCGCAAGATTGGTCTTTTAAATTTTTTAGACGCACCCTACAATTTGAAATCGGCAAACGCACGTGTTATCTGAAACTGACAACTGGCTGTCGTTTGGTGGCACTGACTACGAATCGAGCATATACTTTTGACAATATCTGTTCATAGTGAACACACACAAGTTTTTTAAAAGTGCATTTGAGCTTGTATTTCATATTTGTACATGATGTTATAATATGGTAACCAGACAATGTAAGTTTAATTGCAGGGGTTGTAGTATATATATAATATAATAATAATAATAAAAAAGACGTTTCCAATGGGTTTCCATGATCACAAGGCACAGAACTGAAACAAGTATTCCCAGGTAATTTGAAATCCTATGGCCTGATTCATTGTAAATAAGGATTGTACTTTGTACATTTTTGGCACAGAGACGTTCGAAAACTTCTGGTCGTAACCACAACAGAGTCTCAACAGATGGAATTCCTCCCTCTCAGCAGTCACAGAATCCGAGGGATGTTGGCGGCAAGAGAAAACTGTCTGACACGGACACAATTACTTCCTCATCCAAGAGGAAGAAACCAGACCAGATCATTTCTTCCTTGTTCAGACATAATCCAGATATTCCATCAGTCGACAGGTAAGCAAGTTAGCACCATCAGTAGACAAACTCTGTTTGATCACTTGAATCATATAATATAGTAATTAATAGAAATTTAGACTTGCATCTTACCTGTTAAAAATGACAAAGTGAGAGTACTTTAACAATGTACGTGTGTACAACTAAATTGTCTCAACTCTTTGCAGATCTGACGTGACCCCAGTAAAAGAACAAGTTTTCACCTCCAAAACTTTCAGTGATTTGCCACTTCACCAGTTTATGGTAAGATTATTGTTTCATGTCCTGGAAACTGCGCAATCATGGAATCCTGCAAATGTAACAGAGTCCAGTGAGCTAATAGGGAAATTCCCACTAGCTACTGCCAGTAGGAGCACTTTATACCTTCACTACTACATACTCCACCCTTTTTGTGAAAATCACCCATTTACATGTTCATTTACTCATTATTAGTTACAGTTATAACCACATATATTTATCCAATTTATAATAATGTGCCAAATTAAAACCACTGATACATGCATATTATTCAAACCTGTGCTGTATTCAATGTCGATGAATCAGGGAAAAAGACCAACAGATCTCTCTTAATGAAAACTTATGGTGTTGTGTGTGTATGTGAATGTTACGTGGACATTAGATGAACCATCACATGATAAAATATAGCCGTATCATTTGCTATTGTCCAAACAAAATATGATATTCTTAACAGAATATTGTAACCTAAAAAACTGAAATAAAATACCGTACATATACAGTAAATATTAAAATGAATTAATTACAAATATTTACTCCCTGTTACACGTATGTTTGAGTCTGTAGACGGTAACCAGTAACTATAACCATATATAACTATACGGTTTTAGCTGTCTGGTTTCTGTGGCTCACTGATTATTTTCTCTATTTTAATGTCTATCTATAACCTGTTGTACCTTCGCAGTCACCTGTTTTGATTTTAAAACTCAAACTCTGAATGTACTAGTACTAACACAGGCCTTGGAAGATATTATATTGTCGTGGTGTGTATATTTATAGTAGCACAGTGTGATTAATGAAAATACTTCAAAGTCATTATTGTGCTGAAACTTAAATTTTCACCGACAATTTAAAACCGATGAAACTTTAGAACTAGTTTTAACAGTAGGTCATTTACCGGGTACATGTATTAAAGTAGGTAAATTATTCAGGTAAAATGACGAATTGCAACACATGGACAATGTATCATTGTATGTGTCATCATTATTTTATTAACTAATTAAGCGAGTTTGCTGTTTTAATTATATTCTGTAGATCAGCAACCTGGTAGATAAGATGAAGCTGACCTGTATGACCTCCATTCAGCAGCGTGCCATTCCTTGCATTCTACAGGGAGGTGATCTGCTCATCCAATCACAGACTGGCTCAGGTATACACTTATTAAAATTGGAACATATTTAGATATATATTTTAAATCAAGGTCCATTTTTTATGGCCAGCCTGTCATTTGTCCAGCCAGCTTATGGGTGAACTACACTCTAGGTACTCATATTTTCTGTTGTTCTTAGCTTAAATTTATAAACAATATTCCAATCGGTCATCTGGCTCTTCTTCTCTTCCACTTTCACAAACCCCCCTTCCCCAACCATCTTATCTCTAGAAACAAACCCCCCTCCCCCAACCATGTTATCTCTAGAAACAAACCCCCTACCCCAACCATGTTATCCC
>JAECMU010016279.1:2806-17868 GCA_016106625.1 Dracogyra subfuscus
TGACGAACGATGCTTAATTCTGGCATAACTATATCGTAGCACAAAGAGCTTTTCAAGTTATTTTCTCCTGGAAAATATATTGAAAACAACTTACATGAGCAGGGAGGAGGGATTCGACTGGACAGAGTTCATTAGGCTAAGTACAGTTGTGATGACTTGACTTCATAACAGTGGTGTATCTGGTCTTCAGCACAAAACAGAGATCATATCCTGCCCTACCGGAGGCACCCGTCATGAGGACTGCCACCAGTTGTCGATGGTTAACTGTAGCCGTGACGGAAAAGCTTCAGTCTACTCTTCTGGTTGATGAACATCTCAGTTTGTCAGTATTTGATTTTTTTTTCTTGAAACATTTAATATGCCTTATATTAATGTACTATCCCTTTTTGTCACCCCACCCATCGTCAGCTTTCTTTGCTTGTTAATTTGTTTGTTTCTTTCTTACTATCCTTATTGTTTAAATACATATACATACTACATGGAATTCTCAAGCAGCCGACATTGGAAATGCCAAGTTCACTGGCTATGCAAGTCTTAACTGCACATATAAATGTATATATTACACATATCAACAAAACAAACAACCACAATGCATTTTTTTTCAATTTTAATATTTCATTGCACAAAATGACACGTATCATATACATGTACAGTAAAATATGGACATAATTGTTTCTACTTGGCAACAGTGAACAAAACTGAGACAATGTTGAACAAATGATTTCTTTGCTGTAGGATGTGACAATATACATTTTTAAATTAATAAATGAACTGATCATTGGGTATTCAAAAATATTATTTAATTCAAATCTAAACAACAGAAAATAACTTGATCTACACCAACCTATCAGGATTATAAATATAACTTATTGACACAAATTGTTTTGTTGGACATCATTTCATTGGTTAGCAATAAATCCATAGTTGGAGCCACTGTAATAGAGGTTCTCATTGGCTAAAATAATCTTGAAGCAGTTGTAATAATGATTCTCACTGGCCAAGATAACTCTTTTAAGAGAAGTAGTTCATCTTTTAGACTGTGCACAATTAATTTGCTAAAATGTCATTCATTTTACAACAGTCAATGGGTTATTAATAGCTGCAATAATCAAAGCAATTTTAGAGGAGCAAATTAATCGGCTATTAAAAAAAAATAAAAAAATGCCCAAACAAAGTTTAGCAGTAGATAATGCAAATGCTGTAAACAAATGCCTCATTTACATGAAGCTTTATGCATAATATTAAAAAATTGTACACAGAAAAACATCAAGTTTATAAGGACATCAAAGCAGACCATGCTTCTTGATTAAATAAAAAGTATGACAGTAAATTATTCATAAAAATAAATGGATAAAACCTAGAATTAATTAAAATATTATTTCTATTAAAACTGATATGGTTTTAAAAGTTTTCTATTTAAAGTGACGGACCCTAGTTTTTACTATAGAGCCATTTCTGATCATTGGAATCAGGTATTACTTAGACGTTATTGTATAGATCACACATTTACACACATACCAAGTGTTTCTAATCATCCGGGGTTTTTAATACCATGAAATGTAATTTTTTTGTTATAGTTTTAAAAACACATGTACCTGTGAAATTGTAATGCTTATGAAGATGAATTCTAGTCTGTAAGTTAACTTAGTGTCCATTTTTATAAGTTAAAATTAGGGTCTGTAACTTTAAAATATATCATAGTACAAAGAGCTTGTACATGTACATTTAATATCGTTATGAAATTTTGAGCATCAAATAAACAGAAGGGTTAAAAGTCTGTTACATTTTAGATGATTGTTAGCATATTTTAATACATTAATCAATAAACTTGATGGGATTTTTTAAGTTGGCAAGAATGGTAGGTTATTCATTTGTGATACCAGTCATCCATATTATAATTTAATAATATAAACACACAACAAAACATATACCTCTTTTTCTAGGTACAAACTAATATATGTATTAGTACAAATATCACTAATATTAAAAATGCTGTGTTTCTTTAAAGGTGCATATGACAAGTACATGAAATACATATTTATTTGTGGGTCACATCAGTTCAAGGTAACATTTCATTACAAGGTTAATGTCTGGTTCTGTCGAATCACATGTAAATCTGTACAGGAGGTCATCAATTTACACTTGGTACTTTTATGATTTTGGGTCCACTGAAATCTCAGAATGGATATGGGGGCAAGATGTAGCCCAGTGGCAAAATGCTCGATTGATGCGTAGTCGGTTTGGGATGTGTTGAGTGCCTTGTTAAATAAAACATTTCTTTCTTTCATAATGAATAATCTCTAGAAATAAAACAGAGGAGATGTTTTTAACATACAGATTTAATACTTTTATCAAGAATCTACAATGACATGAGTTTCTAACTATATGTATACTGCAAGAAATTACCACAGCCAAGTGTATATAAAGTGTTGTGAATTTCAAAATTACCAGATAAATTATTGATCTGTGTTTGAAGCTGTTTAAATTAATCTAAAAAAAATGCAGGTCCTGAAATACAGATTCAGTCAACCATAGCATGAATAGCAAATTAGTTTGTATTTAAAGGTAGGGGATTTGGAATCCTGTGATTGATATTATACGCAATCATAATACTATGAAATAATATTAGTAAAGATATACAATATTTGTATGAACAATATTAATATTTCATTATTAAATACAGTACGGTACTTCAACTATTTTCTTAATACATGTATACAGAATTCCACTGAAAACACACCACTCCATTTTCAGTTGTTATTGCTTTTGGAATGAGTGAGGTTGCTACAATCCCATGATAACCCTAACCCATGTACACAGTTTTTTTTGTTTGTTTTTTTTCATACCAAATATATCCAGTTATATACAAAATCAGCTAAAGTGATAGACCCTAGTTTTTAAACACTACAACATATTTTTCACTATTAAAGTTGTGTTTGAGCATTTATATTAGAAGTACTTACATTTTATTATTTAGAATATTAATTTTTGTATATGTGAAGTGATTCTGGTCATCCAGGTTTTAGTAATATTCCAAAATACATTTTTAATAATTTAAAAAATGCACATCCATCTGAGAAGTAATGGTTATCGAGACAAGCTCTAGTTATTTTTAGATGGCATTTTCACATTTAAACATCACATATTTTAGCTTCTTTCTGTTATAACCGTATCCCAATGTGTTTCAGGTTTGTAGACTAACAAAACTTAGTGTCAAATTTGACAGGCTGAAACTAGTGTCTACAACTTTAAATGTATTATTTCCCTCTTATATCTTGTTTTTACAACTACAAATCTGATTGGTGTGTTTTCAATAGATTTCAGTATAGTTAAGAAACAGTCATACTGATAAAATAATATGTACATTCAGCTCTTGGACATATTGCTTCAAGTGTAGTTATTATTTTCTGAATACCACAAGTTTCAATACACTTTCCTTGGCATAATACTTAACTGAAACTGAAGTTGGTCATGTAACAAGATGGATGGATGTTCATAAAAACTGGATGAAAACTGAGATCACAACTTTCTGGCATCAACACCTGAGTTCATATACACCACAAAGTGCCCTTGAGTATTCCTAAAGTGGTATTCTCATAGCGTGACATGTAATAATGTTCTGTAGCAAACAGGAGAACAAAATGTTTGTTTAATGACACCTCAGCAGGGAACATCATTTAACTGGTAGTTAAAAGGTGTCAAACACTTGGTTAACAGTGAAAGAAATACCTGCTGGCTAATATATGCAGTAGGTTATTAACTGGATGACATGTATTTTAACTTTCTTCAATCACTTTAATACCTTACAACTTTTGTAGCACATAACATAATATGGTATAAATCAGGGGCAGAATCTAGCCGAGTCAGCAGAACACTTGCCCAAGATCCTTGGGTCATATGGTTCAACCAGTAGTGGATCATTCTGGACTTTTCCCCGTGGCAACTAATGCCCCACAACTGGTATATCAAAGGTCGTGTATGTGCTATCCCATATTATATGTGGGAAAGAGGATATAAAAGATACCTTGCTGCTAATGAAAAAATGTAGCAGGTTTTATAGACTTCAAATAAAAACTGTCTGACATCCAATAGCTGATGATTAATAAATTAATGTGCTCCAGTGGTATCTTTAAAGAAAACAAACTTTAATTTAGGCACAAATCATTACTCCATGTCAAACAGTGGGAATGCATCTCAACTACTGAAAGTAGTAATATTAGCAGACATACAATATTAACACATGTAACAGTCACTGTGCGTATTTACTGAAGCAACTGAATCACTGAAGTCAACACTGTATGTACAATGGTGTACTGGCATTACATTCTAATCACAATATTAGCTCTTCAGCTTTGTCTGCTACTAATTTTGATTTAGTAAACTAGTTTTGAGTGGCAGTCCTCTTTATGGCAGTGCAAGGATGAAATTAGCAGTAAAAGATCTCTTCCAGAGTAGATGTCCTACTATAGACGAGACACTAAACAGAGATTCATGGAATCAACCACTATTTTGCCAAATGCCCATTCAACTCTGTATTGTGCAGAGATATGGCATTGATCACATGCTGCAGTTTTCTCATTCAGAATTAGAACATCTAAGCATTTGCTGAACTCTCAAAGGATTATTATGATGTTGCAAAATCATTCATCTTCAATAGCATGCCTTTGTACACTTCACTGATTATAAATATGTAAAACCAAAATTAGCATATCAAGCATAATGTGTTATCATGCGTATCTAAAACCATGCCAAAAAACAAAGTAAAAATGATCTAAAATCCCATCAACTTTTCCAAAATGTGATTACTTAATAAAACTACAGAGAAAAAATATGTTCACTGTCAATGATTTGTTATTCATATTTATTTACTTTGATCAATTTGTAATACCAGTATATATTATTTGTGTTTTATTGGATAACTCAACAAGGGAAATAACTGCTAACTTAGAAAGTCATAGTATTTGACTTTAAATGACCGGCCTCTGTGGTGTTGTCATTAAGCCATCAGACTACAGGCTGGTAGATACAAGGTTCCAACCCAGAGCGAGTTCTTATGGGCTCAGTGGGTAGGTGTAAGGATAATACACTCGCTTTTCTCTCACTAACCAACTAACACCTAACCCACTGTCCTGGACAGACAGTCCAGAATGCTGAGGTGTGTGCCCAGGATAGCATACTTGAACCTTTATTGGATATAGGCACGAAAATAGGTTGAAATAAAAATGACTAATTTTGCTTTTTAAAGTATAGATTTAAATATCCATTACATCTTTTAGGGTTAAATTAGTACAAAATCTACAAATATGTTTGTTTGCCAAGCAACAAGAATTCATATGCACCATATGTTCACTATTGAGAAAAAAATACAAACAAACCATAAAACAACAGACTGTACACAAGGGCAATAAATATACAAATATATAAACAAGGTTATTTTACATACATTTCACACACTCAACTGTACAGAACAATTATTGGTGAACAAAAGTGTTCAATGTCTTTTTACAAACGTCTAAATATTGGTCATGGTACCAGACAGAATGGTACAAATGGTCCTAGAACACTGAGAAATACACATCATGCATGGTAAATGATAACACTATGTCAGCGAACCTTCTAAAACTAGCACCATATTGGTCATGTTGCAACACTGTACAATAAATAAAGAATAAAAGGGAGTTGTCTAGATGTATCATGATATGATAACCTAACGGTGTCAACTAATATAACAAATATATTAAAAAATAATCAACTGCAATGCAGTTTAATAACATTCATCTTTATAACTTTGTATGCACTGATTTTACAAACATACTTATTTAAATCATGACTTTGTATGCACTGATTTTACAAACATACTTATTTAAGTCATGACTTTGTATGTATTGATTTTACAAACATACTTATTTAAGTCATGACTTTGTATGCACTGATTTTACAATCATGCTTATTTAAGTCATGACTTTGTATGCACTGATTTTACAATCATGCTTATTTAAGTCATGACTTTGTATGCACTGATTTTACAATCATGCTTATTTAAGTCATGACTTCGTATGCACTGATTTTACAATCATGCTTATTTAAGTCATGATTTTGTATGCACTGATTTTACAATCATACTTATTTAAGTCATGACTTTGTATGCACTGATTTTACAATCATACTTATTTAAGTCATGACTTTGTATGCACTGATTTTACAATCATACTTATTTAAGTCATGACTTTGTCATATGACCCTTTCATTCTATTGCAACAGAAACATGATTTTGAATGAAAGAAAAAGATGCTTTTTGAACTTTTGATTCTGCTGTTTTTACAAATGCACTAGAATGTTAAATAAGATATCATTTTCAGTGAAAGTAAAATTAAACAAAAACTTTTTCAATCAATATTAGCACAATCAGTTATTCCTCACTGAAAATCACTTAGAAATCTCTGATTATTTGGTGTTATTCATGTACAACTTGTGAATGCTAGTCACCCAGACCTCGGATCTGGATTATATCAGAAATGCCATTTCTACAGTGTAAGCTGCCACATGGCAAGCCTCTTGGATATAAAAACTCACCTGGACTATATTTTTCTTATATGCAGATATACATGTAAATAGACACAAACAATTTATTTTTATTTTATCAATAACACTTATTTATGTTCTCATTTGAAGAGAATATTAAAGATACCGGTGGGACAACTTTGACAATGAAAACATTTGCTTATTATCAGTTTCATAACTATTGTGGGACCAGATGATTTGATACAAATTAAAAACCAACAAATTTCATTGCTTAAAATGTCTTGACACACCAATGGTGTCACACATAGTGAAACAAACTTCGTAATAATAAATTACAAAATGCTAAAAACTGATTTAAGAAAGGACATGGTAATAGATTTAAAAAACCTAAAAACTATAATGTTGATGATATAGCAACATGGTTGGTGTTTAGTGTGAAATAAAGACTGAGTACATGTGATATATGTGACGTATGTCCTGGATTTGAGAAACACTAGCTGAGGTAGACTGTGGTATTACCACGTGGTGGTTTAGTCCCTCATCTCCTCATACAATGGGCAAAATCATTCTAAACAGTTTGTAAACAAAACTATGTCAAGTAAAGAAATACCAAAGTGCAATGTAAATAGATGTTATGCTGCTAAATATAAAATAGGAATAAAACCTTGATTGTCATTATTTTGAGTTTTGATCTTTTTGTGTTTTCTATAGTCAACCAGTGACTGTTACAATCAAAATACAGCTAGCCAATAACATGCAGTTAAACTACTTAAGAATTATAACTTAGTAGTTCTTGAATTTGGCATCGAAGACTGTAAATTGAATATGCTAATGTATTCTTAAGCATATTAAGTCATCAGAGAATACTAAATCAATGTGCTGACTTACATGCTTTTGATAATCAACAAATCACCGATTTCAACAGCCTATAGAATTATTAGTCAAACACACCATGTGATTAACCTGCATACTAATTGGCTTATTAAAACAAAGTTTAAACGTGATTGTGTACAGGTACTTATGCACACTAGTAGGGCATTAGTATTTTTATTTCCAATTGTAAAATAGTCACTTTATAAAAAAAAATTGTTAGCCAAATACCACATGCAGTGTGTTCATTATCACTGAAAATAGATTGTTGAGAAAAAATATACTACTGAGCACAATGGATCATTGTATGTAAGACAGTTAGTTGGAGGTGTGGGTAGCAATAGCCATGACAAATTACCAGCTGTCACCTACTAATGCAGGGCTCAAACTGAAAAATATTTTCTTTTAGCCAATTTTCATATATGTAGCATATTTTCTTGAAAGTTATTTAAAAGTGGCTAATTTAAATAACATTTTATTAGCCAAACACTAAAATTTGTAGCCAGCCAGTGCACACCACTGGTACATCAAAGGCCGTGGTATGTGCCACCCTGTCTATGGTATGGTGTTTATAAAAGATCCCTTGCTACTAATGAAAAAACGTAGCAGGTGTCCTCTTAACGACTACAGTTTTATATGTCAAAAATACCAAATGTTTGACATCCAATAGCCAATGATTTATAAATCATAGGTCCTAGTGATGTCATTAAACAAAATTTTGGCATTGTTTTATAAAAAATTTGCAATCATTTAATTTTGCAATGGACAGAGTAAGTAAGCTCTGATATGAACAGTCTGCATGTGGTCATCAGCTTAACAGTTAGCAAACTTGCTGATGCTGGCTTCAGACAGAGTAAACTGAGTAAACTTGTGCAGTGTATATTTTCTGCACATCTTTTTTGATACTGTCACATGTGTCTATTCCTCCTCACTGCCGCTGTCTACTGGGGGTTCCAGACCGGTGCGTAGAGAAACCTGAACATTGCGGTTGATGCTAACGGCAGGGAAGAACACACCGTGAAGGTCTGTGAAAGCGATTGGTCCATGAGGTTCATCATCGATGTAGTAGCTAAGTGTGTGGTGGCCTAGATCAAGTAGACAGCCAATCACAGTGCTTCGTTTGATTCCCCCGTCCGTACGATTGGTGTGTTCGTCCATGTGAATGAACCAACTGCGCTGATAGTCAATGTACATGCTCCACGCTTTATCGTCTTTACCTAAAAAAATAGAAAATAATTTGTTAAAAATATGCAGGAAATACAAGTACAAACACCATGCCTTTTAGTCTTTACCAAAAAACTCAAAATAATCCTAAAATATACAGAAACACTATTAAGTAGAGCCCACACCTTATTATCTTTACCTAAAAACAGAAAATAACAATAAAACAAATAAACCAATAAATGAATGCTTATTTACTGTAAAAATTATCATCTGTACCTAAAAACAATTTATAACTATTTATAACTATTTTAAAATTCCACGATGCAAGCATTACAATCTGTAAAACTGAAAACAAAGAGAAAATTCAATTCTAACAGCTTTTATATTCATTGACACTGATTACTGACTTTTTTTTTTTAATGATTTTACCAACTGACCTGCATATGTTTGTATGGATAATATTATCCAAGATTCAAGATATTTTGTTTGGGACAATGCTTAGTAAATTAAGTCTTTGATGTAAATTAAGTCATTGATTGAAAGTATATTATCCTTAATGTCAATAACCGGTATCTCTATGCATTAATGCAGTCTGAACAAAGAAAATACTTTCTCAATACACGTATACACCAATATCAATATTTGTTCCAATAATACATGCACATGTAGACAGTACTGTCACCAGTGTGTGCACAGTCTGCATGCATTCGATTTTCGTTATTCAACTGAACTTCAAATGGAGACAATACGACAGTGGAACAGGTGTTTACTCTTTGTGAGAATGTACATATAAAAGGACCAACCCTTGTTGGATTATTGAAAATATGTGCATCATTACATGGCAACAGCAGGCATCATGTCTTATGATTTTAAAGGTGTCGCAAATATGACGCCAAACGCTATAATGTAACATAAAGCACAAAGCAATATTTACCAGTGGAGTCAAACAGCTGTGTTAAAATGTATATTAAGTTAATATGAAAACAACTTTTTCTTTTGAACGCTTCTCAGCTGACAACAAAGAGATTATCTGGTAATACAGTATAAGACTGGAGAGTTGTACTTTCTGAGGAGAACATGCATCCACAAATGCAACTATGACTGAGGATTTATCGATCTAGGACTTGTTAGTCAGAAACATGGAAAAAATTTAAAGCTTAACACTGAGCAAAATGCCACCATCACTATAATAAATATAATAGGCTGAATTAATTTTTTTTACTTAAATGCAGGTCTTTAAGCATTATAAAAACATGTGTAAAAGACAAAAACTGGTTTTGTAAAGTTGGCTCAATACCTTCATCTCACAAGCCTTGAGGTCGGACAAAAAATAAAGTGTTCTCATGTTACAAAAGATTATTTGCAAATTTGTAATTGATATACTTTAGAATTTGTAAAGAGCTGTCTTATATAATGGAGACATTTTGTTTTGTATCATAAAACAATTCTAGGAAGTCTTACTTATTTTAGTTTTTTTAACACTACAATTATTATGAATGCTTGAAACAGTATATAAACAAATAGAAAAAATATTTTCTATATTATCTTCATAATATGTTCCACACTGCATTCTTTGCCCATAACAGTCATCTCAGACATTCACGAAAACCCAGACATTCACGAAAACCCCTCCATGTCGACAGACAAAAATTGTGAAGAGGATTTCATTTAGCCCGGTATGTTTTGGTATGTTTTCAGTGACTTGTAAAAACATCGGCCATGAGAGAGATTTGGAAGACAAACAAGAGAACAACGCAATGAACTCGGCGCTGTCAGACGTTACAACTAACTGGGCATATTACACATGTTATGTTTTAGTCACAGACCATCACTGCCGGTGTCGGCTGTCAAGCAAGTTGGGTAAAATTTGTCTTTTTTCCGATGTTTTAAGAAGAGACTGTTGGTGTTATTAGCTCAGGAGGAAGGTGTGCAAGGAAAGGCGAGCCTCTGTGAAATGATCTGTGTGAGAATTTCTCAGCCATTAACTGAATTATGTTAAAACTGCAAGAATAACGCAGCACATTATGCAGAGTATTTTACTTGATTACTTCTGAAGAAGTTTACATTATACATACTTATAGTTTTTTGTTGGATCATTTTAAATATTATTTTATATTGCTGATTATATAAATGATAGTAATATGATAGATGAAAAATAATAAGATTGAAAACAGTATTGGACAAAATCACATGTAACTGTTTAAAAAATATTTTTTAAATTAATATATATTTAATGTATTTATAAACATTTCTTTGGTATAAGTGTTGATTTTGTGCTCATTTAAATCTTCTGAAAAACAACAATCTGTGGTGGCATGAAAGAGAACACTTCTTAAAAGTAATACCTAAACTTACACCTGTCTGGTACACTGAACAGGTGATAAATCTGAATAGAGTCCAAACCGTTTGATTATAAATGATCAAAATTCATTTCTAACACCCGAATGCTAGCTGTAACACCTAAAGATTCACAACCACACCTTTTGTTTATTATTCTTACCACAGATTGTAGGAAATAAGTTATAAACAATGCTGCAGAAGAAAGATGGAACATATCTATGAATGGTGGAATCAGCTGTATCACCACACTGCCCAAGGCTAACATCAAAGTATGTAAGTGCTCCAACACTTGCTGATTACATAGGTATTTACTCCAACATATTCACAATGTTATACAAGAAATGCTTTCTTTAGTCATGGTAGTGTTTATTTTTGGAAGTTTTTTCATTTCTTTTTTCTCTCCACCAAACAGGTGAAAACTAAAGTTCCAAACAGGTGAAAATGTAAACAGAACTAAACACACACATACACATCAATGATATAAGTTACGTGTTCACTTGTCTATTCGCTTGTCGCTAGTCAATTGCTTTCCTTTCAAGTTAGCGAATCACAAAGCAACCATCAGCACTGCTGCCAAAATACCATCTTCATAGTTACAAGTAATTTCTATGACTTGTAATGAGCTAAGCAGTGTAAGTTTTTTGTTGTTTCCACCTCAAAGAGGTGTATAACAGCATTCACCGTGCTGGAAGGAATTCACCTGATGCTTATAGCATTATTCTGTGATGATAGATAAAGTGAAAGTTAGATTCTTCACTCGAGTAAAAAAAAGTGAAGACTCGAAGCACTGAATGGAAGAAACAGGAAAGGAAAAATGTCTGTTAGGGTGCCATTCCACCAAACGACCAAAGCACTAACATTGCCATAAATACCTGCTATAAAGAACGTATTTATTCAATTGACTGACAGCATGTTTCAAAGCGAGACTTAAATAAACATAAAGTACGGGTACAATCTTAGGTTTACATGTACCACACACAATCTACAACAAGGGAAATAACTGAACTAAAGATAAGATAAAGATAAGATAAAACGTTTTCCATACAGACATTCCACATAAAGAACTGGATGCAACACAAATAAACTTCATACTATTCTAATGACTAAATAAGGATTAATTATGGGCAATACATGTATAATCATGAACATGTAATGACTTTAGACTTGGTCTACACAATATATACTGAGAAATTGATATTAGGGAGACACATGGTAATGTAAATGAAATTTATTCCACTACAGTCAAATCCACTTAATTGCATAGCCCCAGCGTATGTCAAATGGATGCTAATAACTGGTATAACCAATTACCCGATAGAGCCCCATTTCCAGATTTTACTAACAGTAAACTTTGCAAATGCCTTGTGGACAGTCTATCTTACTCTTAACTGCAGAACACTGTATTACTATTAGCCTGGTAATGGTTTGTATAAGTACAAAGACACTGGATGACACTGTTGATGAACATTTTGATTGTGGTCACTCTCTGCCATTAGTGTTGGTGCGATCCTCATCAGTATGTATCTATATTGACAATCTAAAATTCTGAAGCATGTGTATTTTAACCATAATTATTTAATTGTTTTAAATTATTCTGAATAATTACCGTAACCAATGAGTCACAACCTCATGCCTTTTATTTATGATGCAAATCTGACATTGAATGATTTGTTCCTGTAGTCATGCAATAATTAATCAACCAAATATATATATAATAAAAGTTCAACCATACACTTTCATTAACTCTACTGGTATTAATTTTTCTAATTAGGATAGCCACACTGGCACACCTTTCCAAATTAAGTACAACAGCCATTCCTAAACAGCATGTGAACATTAAATATCTTAAGAGTTGCTTTCAAAGCACTGACATAACTGCTCCCAGATGACTGTTGAGGCAAGCAAAGGGCAAGTAAGTGAGATAAACAGTCTCCTCACACTAGGGGGCACTACTAAAGCATGTGTCATACATTAAGCGAGGTGTGAAGGCAGCACACTTTCTCTAGGTGGTGTCTGTCTCCTGTTAGGTAAGTATCTAAACACAGGAGTGAACCCCTTGAATCAGGTTTCCTTGGAAGGTTTGTCATTCAGCTCTTCAAAGATTTCTTGCATGAGGAATGACTTTCACAGACCATCAGTCTGTTTGTACACAGTCTAAACCAGCATTTTCCTTCAGAGGGGGTGCAACTCATAAAAAAGGCAGTTAATTGGCAGACTATCAATCTGGGTGTGTAAGGTCACCACTCCACTGAATTTAATAATATAAAGAATTAGATTATCTTATATGTAGCATCACTCAACTTGTTGTATTTTAAAAAACACACAATTTTTTTGATATGAGAATATTAGTGTTTTGGGTACAGCCTGAGATTAAATTTGCTAATATTTTAGGTCCATGAACATTTCGTGATTTACAGTAAAAAAACAAATTTTTCTAAAAAAAGGTTGTTAAATACCTTATCCTATTACTGTCACTGCCCTTGTAATATGACTAATCAACAGACAGTAACTTCATACTGTAATTTATCTCTTTAAGTTCATTTGTGCAATGAGACCAATTGTGTGGTAACCTGTGTGTGAACACATTAGATACCGTCTCTGTCCCATGAGAGCCATGAGTTCCTGACAAGGACTCCATCATTGTTATTTACTGTAGACAAGGTAAAACCTTCATGGCTGACAGGGGTCTCAGTTCACAGTTTATATCGCCATTTCAAGTGTAATTCTGTCAAGGGTGTAATGGGTACTGGCCAAGATGGACATTGACTCTCATACAACAGCTGGGATGGCCATTCCCATGTCCTCGTCAATGCACCAGCAGTGCTAAGTATTTCTATGTCCGTGGTATGTCAACTGGTCCATATTTTACAAAGTTTAGATAGCAATGCCATGTGCAAGAGGTAGAGAGAATTTGGCTGTGAACCTCAACACCTTTACAGTCCATAAATCACATTCAAGGAGAGTTTGTAATAACAAGAGGCCTCTTCTCATAAACAGTAAATTTGATTGATAAAGCCTTCTAGGAGGATCTCTCAAATAGCACTAATTTCCCAGGAGAAATCTTTGGTGTTGTTCACATTCTTGTATGGCAAAACTGAAGTCCTTCATATCTGAGACGCATGTTCATGATTGCACCCCCAAACACACCTTAATTTCAGCTCAGAAGTGTTATGGTAACAGTGCACCATCCACTGGCTGTTGAATATCATTGTATGGATTCAGTAAATTTCCAATGTGTGCTATTCAAAATGTGTGTTACCTTTATTGAATATAAGCATGAAAAAAGTATAAAATGAATCATGGTTTAGGAAAGAAACACTTTAAGAGCACCCCAGCATATTATTTAATTAGTGATTCAGAGTCAAACATGGTAATTTATCAAATTAATTTGATTAGTATAAAAGAATAGAATTGCTCTGTCATACTTGGTGGCCTTGCGGTCAAGTCGCCGGACAACAGGCTGGTAGGTACTGGGTTCGCAGCCCGGAACCAGCTCCCACCCAGAGCGAGTTTTTAAGGACTCATTGGGTAGGTGTATGGCCGCTACACCCTCTTTTCTCTTTCACTAACAATAACAGCTAACCACTAATTTCTATTCTGTCCCGGACAGACAGTTCAGATAGCTGAGGTGTGTGCCCAAGACAGGCGTGCGCTATAACAGCTTGCTCTGAATGTGCACGTTAAACAATATTGAAAATGAAAAAAATGTCATACTATTTTACTAAATATTCTGTTCACACCAAGTCTAAATGAAATTCATATTGATAAATATATTTGAATATATTTATGCTGGTTCTCATCGAGTATGATGTATGGTAATTATCCAAGTGCATGTATACCAGGGTATCTCTGCCTAGTCTAACCAAAAGCTAGAGTACCAACAGGAGTATTTTATAAGCTGTACTTGTCACAACATTTGATAGAGACAGCACTGGTTGGAATGTGAAAAACACCCAATCTACCGAGATACCCCATCATACATTAGGTAACTATCCAATTCACTAAGCCAACATAATCATTTTGATGTAACTCTCCATTTGATAAAACATCATCATGTAAATGCTCACAACAGACTACAGACGAAGACCATGTATACTGATTTTTCAAACCAAAAGGCATCAGAATCTAGAAGCTGTAATATTCTAACCTCCAACGCATGCACACAC
>JAECMU010016318.1:0-10927 GCA_016106625.1 Dracogyra subfuscus
GTACATGTACATCTCGGTGATGCCCATCCAATCTGACACTGACAACGTCCTGTTGTTTTATCACACGAAGATCCTGTACAATGTCCACATCTCTTATTGCAAGACTGTCCCCATAATCCAGCGACACAGGCTAAGTATGAACAGCAAAACCAATAAGTTACAATTCTTTATGACAAATATTTAGATGTTTCAAGATATGCTTTCTAAAAGTACACAAATCACAGCCGAACTCCTTCTTACATACAGACCCATAATCGCATACACACAATGAAACCCACATGCACATTTCATCACACACAAACACGCATACGCAGGCACAATTCTACACACACATACTCTCAGACCCACAAGCACCCCTCCCCCCCCCCCCAGCCTCACGCGTATACACTATTTTGACTTAGCGATACCATTAGTATATAACTATATACGCGAAAAGGTATATGCAATAACAGATTAATTCCAGTGCGTTAATTCGCACGTATTTTGTTTTACCATGCACTGCACATTATGCTTTATACAGTATAACATAGCCATGCATATACGATTCAGGATATGCGATGAATAACATCTATTTGTTTATTCACAATTTTCTTAATAACAATGGTGAGAATATCTCAGTCTAATGCTACTGCATTATTTCAAAGTAATATGAGTTGCTTATGAATTATGTACTGTACACTTGATCAAAACGAATTCCAACCTGTACATCTCGGAGGAGCCCACCCAGACTGGCACATACAATCTTTGAGAATGGCCAATACAGCACACAATATAATTGTTTTGTAAACTTCAGTATCCGTAAAATTATGTGATATTTGTGTTTCTGTACATTTCTTTACACTGTTTTTGTTTAAACCTTGATTTGTTATATTAATGTTGATCATCACTTTATTTATTTGCATTACCATAATTTGACACCCAATAACCGATGTATTTTTCATGCTGGGGTGTCGTTAAACACTCATTCATTCATTCATTCATTCATTTAAAAAAACAAAAAAATTGGGAAAGTATATTTCTTTGCACGTGGTCCATTACAAATGTTGTCTGCATTTTGGATAGGTTCTGGTGTGAAAAATTAAACTAGTGTTTTAAAATATGTTATTGATTTAAAAAAAAAAATAATAATAATAATAATAAAAAAATGCATACGGTTAGGAACGTATCCCAAGTGGTGCTGGTGAATAATCAAGAAGGACGATGAACACACAAATGCTAGGGAAAGATGCTTCAGTCTGGGGAACGAAGTTTTAGTATTGTCTTCTTTGATCAAACAATTACTGAATTACCTTATGCAGTAAAGAAAAGGCCAACAGTAATGCCGTTTACCAATGCCGTATGTTACCAATATAGCTGATTGTACAAATACAACCAAGATTTGTCATATCAATATGCTAAAGGAATATCATAACCGGGAAACGGTAATAGGAAACTCAACAGTGTGGACAGGGTCAGATACTGAGGTTGAAAGGGCATGTGACAGAACTGTTCAGCTGAGCCAAAATTGATAAATTCAGCAGTGTTGTTGAATTTTTTATGTACACGTTAAACAATTAAGTGAATACTACCTACAATAGTTGTTGTGTGTTTCTATATGCATATACACTGTAACCAATACGTGCCTGTACATCTCTGTGGAGCCCATCCTGGCTGACAGGTACAACTTCCAGTCTGTTTGTTACAGGAAGATCCAACACAATGACCACAGTTGTGATTGCAAGCTGGACCCCATTTTCCAATGACACAGTCTGGAAAACAAAACCTTGGCACATTTTAAACTACAGTTGTTTGGTATTTACAATATGGTTTGAGAACATTAAATTGATCTTGAGAGGCAGAGTAAACCCACTCCCATAACATTGATTACTTCTGTCACTAATTTCGAAATATACATTTTATATACACTTTCCGATAATCGTGATACTAGACATCACGACTTTTGGAGTACTAGTTGTAGAGCACGGTTTTTGTGCGATAAGAATATTCACAGAGGCCGATCGTTTTTACGATACATTGCTCCTTAGGCTAGGACTAGGAGTTATGCCCAATCACCATGGACTGGAATACAATACTAATTATTCCATAAAATATAATACGTTCTTAAATAAATGTGAGCAGTCGTAATAATATTGCAACTGAGTGTGCCGTTTAACAAACTAATGAATCATCATTTAAATGAATTTGACCACACATCTAACACTTAAAACAACATAACGTTCTTTGCTTTTTAGTATAGAAACATATTTGGGAAAAACGAAAAGTAAATGAATATTCGTCATATCACCATTTAGTGTTCAAAGCAGAGATTTATGAATTACAGTATTGGTTTATTAAATAGTAGTTACGTTTTAATTGCTATTTGAATTTGATTCTCTGCTAATGTAGTATACGCTTATCATTCCAACAATGTATGGACCTTTAATTTCATTTGGTATTCATCTATGGTGATCGTGGGTTTTTTAAGATTACCGTTATTATATTAAGTATACATGTAAAAGTATTACTACAAACCTAATTTTATTGTATGGCTGATTATGTAAACTATATTTTTCATGAAATATAAATAAACATAGTGTAGTGTAATATTCTTGTGCCCTATAAACTTGTGCAATAAATAGCTTGTTAAAACAAATGGTATCTGACTGATCAAAAATACATGAGGAAAACTGTATATGTTCACAAATGGTGAGCTTAAATAACTTTGAAAACACAATTAATTTGCGTTAACAATACTACCAGTCTTTCCATTGGTGGCAAACATGACAAAGTCTGTCATCAAAAAGAAATAGCAAAACATGTCTGAACAAGAAATGGAGTACCTGTAAAAATAAATATACTGAAAGCCAAACAGAAACTGTCATATTTTCTTAACGATTTGTATGTGATGCCAACGCTATAAGATTAACTAACAAAAATCTGGAATCTTATATACGTCTTCACGACCTGTCAGAAAGAAAAAAAAGTGTTCCACGATTTGATTGAAGTATGCAAATGGCTACTTCTTACTAAATCAATCGCTGAATGGTAGTATCGTAAGAACATATCGGATGTTAAAACACGTTAAAAGATTAGGCTTAGTCAAATTTAATGCTAACACAATTTGGTTAAATACTTACTTTAACTACATCAGTAAACTTTGGGTAGTCCCTTTAGTCGCATACACGGAAGCTGATTCTAGTAAATGGAAAACCTGTCATTGCCATACACTAAATAAAACTCATGACATTATCAAAAAAGGAAACATGTACACACGAAAATGTTACTTAACACTGTTGTAGCGCTATGGGCGTCGTATGCATGGCGGCAAGCGATGCATCGTTTTCGCATGAAGCCGAAAACACGTTGCATGCAGATTTGTGAGATGACATTATATATTTGGGCATGTTTCTTTCGCACTTTAGCATTGCCAATGGCATGAATAATGGTCGAATACATGGATCCATTTCTCCCTACCATCCCTACGGGAGACTGATTGTTTAGCAATATAGAAGAAAACAAAACACAAACTTTATCTAAATTGTACGAATGTCCTATGACGTCCATGCGTCGCATCATCATACTATATCATATTTTGAAAGTATGTGATTTGTAACGTTTCCCATAATGTTATGCTATTGAATATATATATTATGTGATATTTAATTTATTGTCATAAACAACGTAATGCTAACGAATACGTACATGTACATTTTGGTGTAGCCCATCCAGTCTTACACATACAACTTCCATCCTGTTTATTACAAAAGGTTCCTGCTCTGCAATTGCCACACATGTTACTGCATGATTGTCCCCAGTAGCCATCAGCACAGGCTGCTATAAAAAAAAGTAAAACAATCTCCACATGATCTATACGTTTCAGGTCTGAATTAAAACGTGAATCTAGACATACATTTGGTATGTTTAGTTCATCTTCAAGAATCACAAGTTCAAATATGATTTTCAATGTATTATGGAGAAGAAAAAAGAAGTGACACATAATGAATGATCTCTCTCCTGTGTGTATATACAAATACCACATTAGATTATGCCGAGTGGCTTGCCAAGTGTGGACTTTTTCTATTCGACATGACCACATATGATGAAGTATTTTTCTCTCATTCATTCGGTAACAAAACATTATTTTATACGAACAGACAAAGATGGCTGAACAAGCCTCTCACATGTTGGCATATAAGGGCGCTTTAATATTTATGGGCTAGTCCAAAATATATTTAGTTACTGAAGCTGATTGTACTTTAAATTTTGGCCCACTGAGGTTAAAGAGGAAGGGTTGGTTCAAGCCCCACATGAAGATTTGCATTAAGGTTTGAGAAGTTACGATCATATTCAAACTTGTGCGTGAATAGTAGCCGGATTTGGAGAAGGAAAGATCACCTAGCCCTATGGCCAGAACCACCGTCGCCCGAAGGCCCTACTCTTAAAACCCTAACTTGCGACAATCCATCCCCGAAGGCTCCCCCTCCCCCAGTCCAGCTTTTGATCATTCTTGTCATGACATTCTCATGACCGATATTTTAATTATTATACTACGTACTGAAATGATACATGGAATGGTTTCTTAATTAATTGGTATATTCTGTTAGATGACTCTACCTTTGATTCCTGATTGGCAGCTGTATATCTGATAGGTAATCAGACAAGCCAATTAATTACCACTGTTTAGACACACACATACATACAATATCGCCCCTAAAATGGTAATGAATATGGTTTATGTCAAGGGTAATCAGAGCAGAATGTGATTGAAACACGATTATTTGTAGATTTACTATTCTATATTTATTAGTACACGTGGTATTTTTAGTTGTACATATGGAGTTTATGGTATACTACTTATTGTCAACTATACGGTAATACAGGTTGTACAGTTGAGAGAAATAGAATAGATTAATCATAGTTTGGATCGTGAAACTGAAGGTTTCTAGGTATGAGATTAATTAGGCAAGGCACGAATTGTTGTATTGTTATAGCTTGTAGCAGGAATGCGTGGTTGGGAACTGAAAAGCTGACTGTGTGAATAACAGAGGTGACTTAGTTATTGTTTTGGGCATTGTGATTATTTTTGAGAGAGAACAGTGAACACGATTTGTGCAAGTTGAACAAACGTTTGTGAAAGACTTAGGTGTTTATAGTTCCTGATTATTGCTTAAGCGACTGTAAGTGGTAACTGTTATAGCTGGTACAGCAGTGGTGTCTACCGAGAGATGCAGAGGTCGTTTGCCTGTGTGAAGATGTATCCAGAGATAGAGAGATGGCTTGCCTGAATGAAGATGTGGCTGAGAGCTGAGCTTGCGGTAGTTTGGTGAATTCGTGGAGGAGTAGTACACGAGAGAGTGCAGTGTGGTGGTAATGTGGACATGACGTTCCATGTGTGGGATATTTATTAGCCATGTTCTAGTAACGTAAAAAGCAACAGGTTGCTGTATTGTAATATTATTATTATACTGTGTAAGTATAATAATAGAGGTGTGGTGAATTCGGAAGGCTGAAGAGAAGGACGAGTTGTACAATTAGTTCATAAGTGTATTAGTTAGCAACGTGTTCATGTATGTGTTGAAACATTATCAGTCATAGTTGTTAATGGAAGAAAGTGGTATGTGCGTAATTAGGTAATACAAATTATAAATAAGTGACTTTGGGTGTTATAAAAGAACTGTTTTAATGAAGATATATGAAGTCATATGTGGAAGCTGACATTTTATTTTGAATACGTAATACTTTAAATATTATGGTGTGCTATATGTCATTTAACATAGTTTGACACCCAATAGTCGATGTATTTTTCATGCTGGGATGTTGTTAAACATTTATTCATCCATTCATTCATAGTGCTATATGTGTGACGTAACATATACCTAAGATATTCAGTAGTATTTGAATGTAGTTAATATCGATTACTGTGGTGATCATCTGTACTATGATGGTGACTGGTGACATTAGTTAAACGTTTGATGAAGAAAAAGGTTTGGGTGTGAGGGGTTGTGTTAATGTGTGTTGATGTATGATGAATAGGCCTATGGTTTCAGTAATGATTGAAATGTGTGAGTGTATATGATTATTATTTGCTCATGTAAATAAATGTAGCAAACGTTCTTTGGTTTTATGTGTTGTTCCTTTTAGTTATCTAATCACTTGTGACACATTGATTAAGTAGATTTCCCCATCTAAAGTCACAGAACTGACCAACTACCTAGTCCCAAAGAAAACAAAAATCACTTGTGTATCGTGGGTGGTAATGCTTGCTTCAACGTATTATACCAATAGGCCTAACAGTGTACAATTTCCTTTGGATTACTGTAAACCGTGAAAAACAAAATGCGTATGTATACATTTTGAGTCGTTTGCGTCCAACCTTATGTCGTGAAATTAATACGCACGCACTATTTTCCAGTTTGAAGTGTGAAATGTGCTTAAAGTTTTGTTTTGAAATATTTTATTGAGAATAAAATTCACAAAAAGATTCACTCAACAGGCACAGCCTACACACGAGCTCTCCTCGATGGCGACTTATCGTTAATTGTTTTATGAAGCTTCAATCGATAGCGACTAGTTGTTTATTGTTTTATCTACCAAACGGTGTTAACAGTGAACAACTGAAGCTGTGAGTTGTGATTCTAATACAGGTGAGGTGGGTAGGGCCGAATGCCCTCTATACCAGGCACAATTGCTTGATGCAGGATAACATAATATTGATTTACAGACAGTAAATTTATAGTGAGCTGCCTTTATCCACTTTTTTTAGCTGTCAACGGACGTTCACGAAATTTACACGTCGAGAACATGCGCTAAGGTATACATTCACGAAAAAAACAAACAAAAAAACGTCGCAATATTGATACGGTTTACAGTATTTGTAAGAGAAAAATACCAATTTGTTTCTGTTAATGCAACTTGAAATACATTTAGTTTATATATCAACACATCATTTATGTTGTTTTACAAGTGACGTTGATCAAAGAGAAGCACTTTGTCATACATTACTTCTTTACAGTGTGTATACAGGAGTTGGTAGGAGCTGACATCACTTCGCCCCAAGCTAGAGTATTGAACGCACCGAAAACAAACGAAAATCGCTACACCCAGTTAGCAGGGATGCACACGTCTGTTTTGTTAACTATAGAATTACGCGGGGTTTTATTTGATAAAATGTCAGTATGTTTTGGTGGTCCGAGTATGCATCTTTTTTCAACACATAAGGCTCATGTTTGAGGTTCCTCTCCTTTTTTATAATAAATATTCTCAATATATCTAATACATTCCTTCTTATTTGGGATGTCGATACCTTATATGTTTATTACATATACTATGTCTGTATGTTTTACTATTTAAATGCATTTATAATACTAGTACATAATATATCCATGATGAGCGACCTACAGAGATTCTTATTTCTTGTATTGTGTATATTGAGTAGTCTCTCATAAGGAGTGGCTGTCATGCTGCATATTAATCATACTCGTCTATTTCACTGTGTGTACATTGGCTGTGACTCTAATAAAAGGTATGTCTATCTTGTTTAGTATATATAATGCATTTCTATTTATGTGGGATGTCGATACCATATAGGTTTATTACGTATACTATGTATGTATGTTTTACTATTGAAATGCACGTTTAGTATATTATAGTTCCTTGATGAGTGACCTTCATAGTGTTTGATAATAATGTTCCTTCTGTATTGCATTGTCTATATTATGTATAATATGGGTTCGTTGGCTAATTATAATTTCAGTATCAGATATATACCAGGCAAATCAAATGCTGATGTGGACACTTTTTCAAGATTGTTGCCAGAATATGCAGATGACTAACAAGAAATGAAACGTTTGTCAAATAATTACACTGAAGTAATTTATAAATATACTTGTGTTTAAAATTTAATAGAAAGTGTGTGTTTGTTTATTGATGCTAATTGATTTGACAATTGAGAACCGAATACTCGATAATGGATACTTTCCCAAATCCATCAAAAGGAGGACGGCAGTATGTCTTTGTGGTTACAGTCCATTTCACCAGGCATGCACATACCTATCCCATTAATAGCATGACTGCAAAGACACTAGCAGAGATAACTTCAAGGGAATGTTGAAGATAGACAATTCGAGAACCACACCCTATCATCCAATGGGTAATGGGATATGTAAACGCTTGACCAGACACTCTGCAACATTCTCGGAACTCTAGACCCGGGCAGTAAGAAGCACTGGAAAGGATATGTAGATCATTTAGTTCTTGTGTATAATTGTACACCACATGAGACTACAGATTACTCGCCATTCTTATTGATGTTTGAGCGTGAACTGTGTCTACCCATAGATCTGAATATGGAGCCAAAGCAGTCCAAATTCGTTAGTGCGTACAATACATAATTATAAGAACTTCTAAAGCATGCCTATGATTTAGTCTCCACTACAGCCAACAAAACAACTTTATTATGATCAGAAAACACGAGCTGCAGTGTTCGATATAGGAAATAGAGCGCTAGTAAAGATTATTGCTGTCGATTGTAATCACAGGCAATCAGATAAGTGGGAAGAAGATGTGTACATTGTTCAGAAGCATTCAAGTCCACCCATTCCAGTTTTTATACCATAGGATTCATTCCTCAGCAAGGACGGGGATAGGACATTAACATCTTCATTAACAGATAACACGGCAATTAAAGCTACTCCTGTAGTTGACAGTGATCTTGAGTGTGAGCATGCAAATTTGGTTATCTCAACGTACCCATACTTCAGTGTCAGCTGATATTGCAGCAGGTAGGCTGCCTGAAGTGGAATCAGTACACGATGACCAGAGCGTGGACATTAGTGGTGGAGATGAGGTTTTAGGAGGAGCTGCAGAGATATCAGACGATGCTGTCTTTGAGATTTCGGGAGATGATGTTTTGAATTTAGCAAGTATCTGACAAACCCCCAACACATCTTTTGAATGAGAATCCTGATCCGGGTGGAAATTACATTGTTGTAGAAGATACTCTGGTTACTCAATCTTCACCTCCATCTCGGAGGTCTGGTCGATGGCTTATGCAACCTACATAGATGACTGGTGGAGATTATGCATTTTTCCCTGTGTCACAACCTGACAGGTATGCACGAGCCAATTACCTCAGGTTTCATCTAGTTGAGGGTGTGTTCACTATACAGTCAGACGTCAGCCATTCTATACTGAACCTGGTTATCGGTGATGCTAAGTCAGAGCGACGCCATTTCACGGTGGGAGGATGTATGTGGCAGGGGATATTTTAATAATACTGAGTGTATATAATTATTAGCTCTTATCTTTTTATATAAATAACCTGGAACTGGAATTTATAAACAATTGTAATATTTCATATGAAGTAAAACATTTGTAAATTATTATTGTTATTACATGCTGATGAGACGGTTAACGTTTTTTTTTTCTTTCTGAAATGCTAAATTATTTTGACGTATTTTGCTGGATGCGAAATATAAATATTATTATAAATAATAACTAAAACAATATATTTTGCAATGGGGTACCATACACGACAACGAGACATGGTGTACGTGGAAGAATCAATTAGAAATAGTAAATTAATTTAATTATTCACGTATACTATTAAAATATAAAAGATAGTTTGTTCAAAATTGAAAATGTATTTCTAATCAAGGCCGGATATTTTATTTGGTTTATTGAAAAAGTTCAACAACTGTAATCTTAATATTGAAACTAAGTTATATTTTGTTGATACATATACTTGTAATATGTTGTGATATTGAATTGTGAAGTGTGGGATACCACGATGTTGCCGATATCAAAACAGTATATATTGATTTTTGTAATAGTCTAATACGCATAAGTCAAACATCTCCCAAACTGACGGTGTATTCCAGTCTTGAATGAGACCCATTAAAACTGTCCTCTAAATTCAGAATTATAAAAGCTAGGTAAAATTTAAATATGTGTAACTGCATTTCGAAAAATCGTTATAAAACTTTAATAGATGATATTAATCTCCCTATATTATTCCAGTTGGAATTAACACATAAATGGGGCAGTCAATATGTTCAGTCAGGGCTTCTAGAATAATGTGGTTCGATGCCCGAGGTCAGTGGTTTTTGGATTCGGGCCAGTAATAGTTACTTTGTGAGATCCCGATGGCTAGTGGTAAAACATTTTTAAAAATCTACAACGCTTTGATCGTACGAAAAAGACCCACAAAAACAAACAACATCTACAAAGTACAAGTCATTTATTTCGATTTGCAATCACATGCCATATTTTACTAACAAATAGTTGGTAAACAGTAATCTTTGATCCATTGATAACATCAATATACCTACCGATGCAACTTTATTCAAGATATAAAGTGTAAACACTGAAAACACTAAAGTGTATTGTTTGCCGCCATGTTTTTGCTTGCCCTGGTACCCAAATATGTGTTACTCTAATGTTAATAGTAGTACAGTGCAATCGTAAAATGCAAAACGGTCACCAGTCTTTTATTATTTTAAAGGATGCATGTCACCATTTATGTTACAAAACAGTCAATGTGTAAATTATTAATTTAATTTATAAAATATCACATAAATTGCAAAACATAATAAAAATAGCTAAGTACACAATATCATGAAATAAGTAAATATAACAAAGTACCTATATTGAAAAATTACAAATTTTGTATGTGATTGGTGTGTGTGATGTAGAGGAGGGTGTAAGCCTTAAAATGTAATATATGTACACTTTATTAACAAAGGTTCTTGTTTCCTTTCTTTTTTGTATGTAGTTTTTTTTCCCCCTAAACAAACCACAAAGTGTGTCTAATGAGCCTATGTGTTGTGCAAATTGACAAATATTTACAAATGACCTCAGTATGCAAACAGTACCGGTACATTAAAAAGTAAATTAATATAAAATACATGTTTTTTTTTTTTTTTTTTTTTTTTTTTTTTTTTTTTTTTTT
>JAECMU010016344.1:7494-18200 GCA_016106625.1 Dracogyra subfuscus
CATAGGGTAGCTATGCTCCTACGGTAATCTTAGGGCTAAGATCGCTTCGTGGAACGGGGCCCTGGACGCAGATACGTTGTTTGAACATCAAATGGATATATAAGGACGAAAATAAGTCAAAATGAAATCAATGGAGTAGGCGTTTCACGTACTACTATTTCTGTGTAATATTTGTTTTTGCCCACACTCTCTCCCCTCACATCACCGCACCTTTCCAATTAGTACCGTGTTCAATTCTTGAAAAGGAAATGATTATTAACGACACCTGATCACATTTTTAACTGAGGCTGTTTTGCTGTCTAAAGTATTATGGCTATTTATGATCTTTCCTATCGATAAAATAAAGTTTGTTTTCTTTAATGACACAACTACAGCACATTGATTTATTAATCATCTATCTTAGAGGAAACCCGTTCTATTTTTCATTTGCAAGAAGATATCTTTTATACAGGATAGCACATACCATGGACTTAGATACCCCAGCCGTGGGGCACTAGCCTGGAAGCAAAATAACCCCAAAAAACATAAAAAAACAATCAGAGAATTTGTCAAAAAGTTAAATTTGTTTTGTTTAACGACACCACTAGAGCACATCCATTTATTAATCATAGGCTATGTGATGTCAAACACGTTATGGTAATTTTGATATATAGTCTAAGAAAGGATTTTGTTTGTTTGTTTGTGTGTTCGTTTGTTTAACGACGCACTCAACACATTATAATTACGGTTATATCGGCGTTGGACATATGGTTATGTCTAAAAAAGGAAACCCGCTACGTCTTTTCATTAGCAGCAAGGCGTCTTTTTATGCCTCATCTCACAGACAGTAGACCACATACCACCGACTTTGATATACTAGTCGTTGTGAACTGACTGGAGCGAGAAATAACCCAAATGGGCCCACCGACAGGGATCGATCCCAGACCGACCGCGCATCAGGCGGAAGCTTTACCACTGGGCTACGCCCCGCCTCTTGAATGGGTCCGCTAAGGTGATTCGATCCTACGACGCAACTACTCAAGTGAACGCTCTACCACCTGAGCTACATCGCGCCGCCTTTTCATTGACAGGACAATAAATATGCTAATTTGTATACACCAATTGTGGCCAGGATCTGGAAGATCGGTTCTACGGACGATCGATCCCACGACCCATCGAGCCGCATACGAGAGTTCTACCCCTGAGCTGAAGCCAGACCAAGCCTGGTTCTTGTACAACTTTTAGAATCACGAGAACACCATACAAATTGTATACGTGTGACGTCATTAGAGATTGAGTCTAGACTCTAAAGGTTTTATTTGATTATATTATTATTATTAATTTATTATTATTATTATTATTATTATTATTATTATTATTATTATTTATGACTGCCCGTCTTTCTATTATAACCCTAACCCTACTTTTAAACGAACTAATCCTAGTGCGCTAAACAATAACATATAAAAAAATTGAAGTTTAATAGAGAATTATATATTGACATAAGTCATGGTTTTGATATAATATTATAGAGCCCAATTAACTATTCAGGAAAATGTGTCTGAGTATTATCTTTTTATTTTGATTCGTAACTGATATTTTTATCCCGACTATGTCGAATTGTCGCTTGGATTCCGTTTTACGTAGATTCTATATACATTCATTGGTAACGAGGGTGCGGGTGGGGGGTGTTGTGGTTAGAATGGCGTAGCCCAGTCGTAAATCACTCGCCTTATACGTGGTCGGTCTAGGATCGATCCCAGTCTGTGGACCAATTGGGTTATTTCTCGTTAGAGCCTGTGTTCCACAGCCGGTGTACCAAAGATCGTGGTATGTACTATCCTGTCTGTGTAGTGCTGCATATTCAGGATCATTTAATGCTGATCAGGTGTAGCCCACTGCGTTACGGCGGCGGTTTTCTTCTCTCACCCGCTGTGTAGTCCTTAACCATATGTCCGACGCCATATAACCGTAATTAAAATGTGTTGAGTGCGCCGTTAACTAAACCATTCCTTCCCTCATTGGTAACAGTTACTGGCATGACAATTTATATGGTGGTCATTAAGCGTCTCTTAACGGTGGATAACACAGGCGAGGAACTACGATGAGACAAATAGAAATGCCTATCAGCAGAACTTTCATAGCCGCCGCCATCCATTACAGCGCAATACGGGTCCCGTTTTGGCAGTTTCGGGAAGTAGCCCAAGAGAGCGGAGTTGAAAAAACAAATTGGATGTTATCGAATTGCTTGCCAGTGTGTGTTAATGGGTGCGTTGCGGTGCAGCTAAAAAAGTAATCAAAATACTTTAGTTTCAGTGAGTGTCTAGACTGAAAGCGTGCGATGCGTACGTCTGCAAACCGCATGCGGCTAGTTGTAGACCGCACGCACGCGCCGCGTTCACTCTGTATGAATCTTTAGTATTTTGTTCCTACAGTTAAATCCATGTTATGTTATTATATTTATTTTTTATGACTGATGAAATTTGGTAAAACCTGACACCGATGTTGTCCATTCCCACCCCTTGACGTTCTTGGTGAAACATACTGGATCTGCGTTTGATGAGACTTAAATCGATGTTATAGAAGATTCATCTTTCGCCCCCCCCCCCCATTTCAAATAAACGCCTAATCACCCCTACCCCACCTACTTGAGAGATTATTTCTGGAACCGCCCTTAAATACTGGATATGCGTTTGATGTGACTTAATCGATATTACAGAAGAATAATCTTTCACCCCCTGCCCCCTTAAACATGTTTTTAATTAACTCTTTCATGACACAAATTGCGCCCAATCACCCCTACCCCACCTACTTGAGAGGTTATTTCTGGAACCGCCCTTAAATACTGGATATGCGTTTGTGGTGATTTAAATCTATGTTACAGAAGAAGAACTTTTCACCCCCACCCCCTTCAATTTTATTTGTTTATTAACTATCTTTTATGACACCCATTGCCCCCAATCACTCCTTTCCCACCTACGTAAGCTGTTATTTCTGGAACCGCCCGTGTACTGGTTCTGCTTCAGAAGAGATTTACATCAATATTACAGAGGGATCATCTTGCATTTGACAACGTCTCAGCGTGTACTGGCATATCACAGAATATCCAATTATCGACCGTTTCCCCAAGTGTCCGCCGGGATCTGGCGGGCTCCTTAACGGCGGTCCTGCTTAATTTCCCATAAACCTGCCATCTGTAGTCGGCACTCGCTAGAATGACATCTCTCACGTCCTCCAACAACTCGTCATTTCCGCCGAGATTTCACCCAAAGCAGATTTGTCAGTTCTTGACAAAAAGAAACAAAATAGCAAAAAAAAAAAAAGAAAAAAAAAGCTGTTAGTTGGAGGGGAAGGGTTATGGTTATGGACAGCTCACCATTTCCGTTGACATTTCAACCAAAAGCAGTTGTTTTAGTTCTTGACGAAAAACTGTCGCGATCTGGGGTTAACAGTGGGAAGGGAAGAATTACGGCCATATACATATCGGCATTGCCATTGACACTTCTAGAAGTTCTACCAAAAGCCATATTGTCAGTTCTTGACGAAACATTGATGCAGTCTTAGGTATGGTGGTGGTGGTGGTGGTGGTGGGGGAGGGGGCGGGGTTACCGCTATGAACGACTCGCCATTTCCGTAGAGATTTCAACCAAAGCATTGACTTTCATCAGGTGCCATCCATGACTAAGCAAGGAAGGTGGCCACGGGACACATGGTTTGCAATAATTGAGCAACAGGTGCATTCGATGTTGTGATGGTCCTGACCTGGTGTTCATTTCCTGTTCATCATTCTCCCATGGAAACCTTGCCATAACTAGGTTTTAACGAGTCAGATAAATTAAACAACATAATCTGTATAAAAGGTGTAATTTCACCTCCCGCTATAATGTCGATTTTACATTATTCAGTAATAGCTAGCAGGATAAAATATTAAATACTACTGACTCATAAGACATTAACCACTGCATATATCAAGCCAGTGTCATACACAGAGATTCAAAGTAACACCGACACCAAACTTAGATCTTTCGGTATCCTCTAGAGTGGTTGTAAACTTCTGGGTAGAATATTTGCTTGAAATGTGAAAGGTCTTACGTTCGTATGGCTGATTTGCCGTCCCAAGCAATGGTTACGACTGGTATATAAACATCCCGTAGCATGTATAATGTTCTTCGACTCCGATACCGGTAATCATAAAGAGATCATCCTCCGAATTCAGGTTTGGGGTCCTGCCTAAAACCTGTAATTTGGACTAACCGTAACTTGACTTAGGAATGAAAGAAATATTTTTTTTTATTTAACGACGCACTCAACACATTTTATAATACGGTTATATGGCATCAGACATATGGTTAAGGACCACACAGATACTGAGAGATGAAACCCGCAGTCGCCACTTCATGGGCTACTCTTTCAAATATTTGGTCATTCTGACATATCGTCATCAGTGGAAACCCGCCTAATTTTTTTATTAGTAGCAAGAAATCTTTTATAAGCACTATCCCACAGACAGGATAGCACATACCTCGGTCTTTGATATACCAGTTGTGGTGCACTGGCTGGAACGAGATGTTGTCCTATGGGTCACCGACGGGGATCGATCGCAAACCGACCGCGCATTAAGCGAGTGTTTTACCACTAGGCTACGTCCCCTACCACCCACCCTCCACCAGCTGTCATGAAGGCACATTTTCGTATTAAAACAAAACATAATTTATTAAAGCACAGAGAAGCATCCATTCGTTCGTTCGTTTATTTTCTTTCTTTCTGCTGTGACAGACCTGGCTTGACCCAATTAAAAAACTGCATCGGTTTTCCAACTATCCTAACCGGTGCTCCACGACTTGGTATATAGAAGAGAAAGTACACTCAAAAGACTTCTTACAATTGATTAAATGATTAACTGAAACGTTAGCACCTCGCATTGTGTAGCCACCTGTGTCTACTATCAGAACTAAACGAGTTTCCAGTACAAAACACTAATGAATAATCAATATTTGACCCCAAAAAAAACACAGCCACAAGTCTAAAGAAAACAACATATGTTGTTCTGAATCGAACAAGAACGATTTAAAAAATGGTTTAAAACGGCTGTTTTTAGAATCCACTTTGACAGCGGTAATAGCACATTGTCAAGAGCAATATTGCATTACAGAGAAAAACAGTGAATTGCGGATGACTTCTAACAAGGACATGATTAATTAATGTTTTGTTTAACGACGCACTCAACACATTATTAGTACGGTTATATCGGCGTCGGACATATGGTTATGTCGATAAAAAAAAACAGTGGGTAGCTGACGGGGATCGATCCTAGACCGACCGCGCATCAGGCGGGCACTGTACCACTGGGCTATGCTGCCCGCTAAGGACATTATTAGTGCATCTTAGTAATTCGTGTCCATATACCACTAGGGTTTCGAACACGCCTATCCCGAGTCCGGCCTCCGATAGGATCGTGGGTCTGACTGGGGACAGGGATAACCTAATAAATAGGATCAATTTAGAAATTTTGAATATTATCGTCAAAAGTATAAAAAAAAGGGGGAGGTTGGGGTTAATAAATTTTGGCTGCGCCCTTAAAGAAAAATATTAGTGCAAAAAAACAGAACGAGAGTTCAATAAACTGCTTATGATGACAGAACCCATTTTAGTTTTAAATGGATGGCAACAAAAATAAAAACTGAAAGCCTAATGATTAAGCCCTCGGGTAAATTCGACAGGTCCACATTATGTTATTTTTCTTTTATGTATGTTTGTCAATTATTTTAGTTTGGTTTGACGTAAAAATAAAAGGAAAAATGTTTTGGAAATAACAAAAACTACTTTTGATGTTTAGTTAAATCGTTAGTTCATGATTAGTTTTTTTTGTTATTATTTTTACTTTTTTTAAAGTCTATTTCCACTAATTGGAGATGCATTTTGCATGTGTGTAGAAGAATTTTTTTTATTTTATTTTTTTTTAACGACGCACTCAACACATTATAAGTACGGTTATATCGGCGTCGGACATATGGGTATGTCGAGAAAAATCCCAGTGGTTAGCTGACGGGGATCGATCCTAGACCGACCGCGCATCAGGCGGGCACTGTGTGTAGAAGAAAAACAAAATTCAAGGAAATATTTCAATCTCCGCAAGCAGACGACAGTCCTCACTATGGAAAGATATTGCTGTTTTACTTATATTACACACATACGCACGCACGTACGCACGCACGCACACACACACACACACACACACACACACTACCAAACTATAGAGTTTCCTCGTGGAATACCAAGAAAAATTGGTACTGTTTAGAAAATCTTTCATGACGTTAAAGCGAGCTGACCCAAGTAACAGCAGTTGGTAAAGGTGGTAATATAATTAGTTTCGTGCTACTTTTTGTTAAATGATTAGGCCCATTCTTGCACCCGTCAGGCAATCGTGTCTAGACAATTAAAATTTTCTATTTCTTTAACGACACAACTGGAGCCCACTCGGCTATTGGACATCAATCATTTGATAATTTTTATATTTAATGTTCAAGGAAACCCGCTACCCTTTTTTTTTCCCACCAATAGCTCATTTCATTTCAACTTATTTTCGTGCTTATATGGTTCAAGCACGATGACCTAGACACACACCTCAGCTATCTGGGCACAGTGTCCTAGGCATACACCTAAGTTATCTGAGCACGATGTCCTAGGCACACACCTCAGCTATCTAGGCACGATGTCCTAGACACACACCTCAGCTATCTGGGCACGATGTCCTAGGCATACACCTCAGCTATCTGGGCACGATATCCTAGGCACACACCTCAGCTATCTCGGCACGATGTCCTAGGCACACATCTCAGCTATCTCGGCACTATGTCCTAGGCACACATCTCAGCTATCTGGGCACGATGTCCAAGGCACACACCTCAGCTATCTGAGTTGTCTGTCCAGGGTAGTGGGTTAGTTGGTTAGTAGTTAGTGAGAGAGAAGAGGGTTTAGTGGGATTACGCCTACCCATTGAGTTGCTAAACATCGCTATGGGTTGGAGCCGGTACCGGGTTGCGAACCCTGTAGTTACTAGCCTGTAGTCCGATGGTTTAACCACTGCGAAACCGAGGCCGGTACAAATAGCACAGCAAAAATCAAGGTCATACCAATCATGGGGCACTATTCAAGTATTGGAACGAGAAAAAAACAATTTTGAAAATTCGAAGAATCATGGGTACATCAAGGTATTGGATCCTAAAACAAGTGCCCTACGGAAATAGGTTAAATCCTGCCCAATTTCTAAACAGGAAAATCCAGAGCCCTTACTTTAAAATGTTTTAAAGTCCAGGCTCAATATCTAATGACGTCATAGGCATACAATATATTGTTATGATATTAGTGTCTCGGATTCTGTTAGAGTCTTCTCTAAAAGTTTTATAAACAACAGGAGCCAATTTCACAAAACATCGTCAGTTTACGTCTGCGACTAGCATGCGTCTACAAGTGTTTGGCATCTATTTCACAGAGATTAGTACATGTACATCATTATGGCAGATGGAGCATTTTAAAGCTGCATTGTCTGGTTTCAATTGTATACAGTCAAGTTCTAAGTTCAAATACAAGCATAACTGCACTTTTAATTCACTCGCGAGTTGTCGTCATTAACGCATATCGTCAAATGCTTAATAGCCAGTTAGAACAATGTTCGCCATGTTGCAAAACCGTACGGATTCTAGCACTAGCAGTCATTCCTCGCAGCCAATTACGTTAGCAGCAGACACGCATGGCGACGTTCTAAGCCCCGGACTCGTACGCCTTTTATAATGCGTGCTGTGGTGTAATTTATTACGAAACTATTTGAAAATCCTATATTTTCGTAGTACAGAAAGATTTTTAAAGTGATACTTCAGATATTATAAAAATGCTTAATAAAATGGTTAAGTTGTATTTATACGGATATTAGTAACAATAAGACTGTGAAAATGAGTCTTAGTTGTCATTTTGTTTTTGTGTTGTTTTTATATGAAGATACTCTTTAAAACTCTAAACATTTTCAGTTGTAGTGAATAACAGTGTGTTTAAAAGTATGAAATACAGGCAGCAATCGAAAGGCGTACGAGTCCGATGTTTATAACGTCGACATGAGTGCTCTATCGTAATTGTTTGCTAGGAATTGACTGCTCGGTTTTTGTAATGCAACAATAGCCGAACCGTACTATTTTTATCCCAGTGGGGTCCCGCCAAAAGTGTTATACTTTCAAAATTATGGTTTTTTTTTTTAACTTGGAACCAATTCAGACTGCGGCGTCTTATATGCACCATACGTAATGGTATTTTCTGTTCTATATGCTTAAATAATAAACATATTCCAGACAGTGCCGCTTTAAGGACGTAAAGAAATGAAATATGTGTACTAACTATATATGTTGTACTATAACAGGCTGCTGGAGAAGCTGGCAAAAGAGAGGCAACAGTGGCGATCTCTGGTTACAGACTTATGTGCTCCTTAAGGGGATTACGTAGGCAAGTATAACAGTATTAAGAATTGCGGTTTAGTCCTAGATTTACGTTTACGCGCAAAATTAGGCTTACGATGTTTTGTGAAATTAGGTCCTGGCCTCGATGCTTGTAATGAAGAAATTCTAACTAAAAATGGGAATTGCAGGTTTCAATTTGTGTTGCTCCACAACTGGAATAACAAAGGCCGTAGCATGCGATGGTGCTGCTAATCAAAAAGAGTATGATATGGAATCGCGGCGCCTGGTTTCCTCTCTCCTTATATGTGTTGTCCACAACCATATGTCGGATGCCATATAATAGTAAATAAAATTGTGCTAGTGTAAGTGGGCCGTTAAATATAACAGTTTTTTGTCATTGCATCCCTATGGAAATTATAGTAATTAGAAAGAAAGACAGAAATGTTTTATTTTACGACGCACTCAACACATTTTACTTACAGTTATATGGCGTCAAACATACGGTGAAAGACCACACAGATACTGAGAGAGGAAACCCGCTGTCGCCACTTCTTGCTGACCTTACCCTTGCTAAACCTGCTATTCCAACCTACGCACCCACCCGTATGATGATCTGTGGAACCTCCACTAGCGATACGCCCGAGACACTGAAGATCGATACACTCTGTTATTGATGCCAGTCAAACACACGCGCGATCGATAATGAGCAATGCAAGTGAACCGCGCGAGATCAAGAACTTGATTGATCGAGACCAGGTAAGTGGATGTACACAGATATTCGAGACCAATTTCAACAAGGAAACGTCGGATGACAGATGTCGCAAGTGGCACATAGACACAGGAACAAATCAGAGACGATATCCGCCAGTACTATTACAGTATGTGTTGCAGAATAGAAGCACACGATGAAGCGAGCTTAGCGTTTGATATATAGAACAATACAAAGTTTAAAAGTTTTGTTTAACGACCCCACTAGAGAACATTGATTTATTAATCATCGGCTATTGGATGTCAAACATTTGACAATTTTGACATAGTCTTAGACGTTTCCCATCCGTACCAAGGTTGTTTTTTTTTACATGCACCATCCCATATACTGGATAGCACATACCACGGCATTTGATATACCAGTCGTGGTCTACTGGCTGGGACGAGAAATAGCTCAATGGGCCCACCGACGGAAATCGATCTCAGACCGAGCGCGCATCAGGGGAACGCTGTACTAGTGGGCATCTAATCATCGGCTATTGCATGTCAGACAGCACAGCAATTACTGGACTTTGATAATCATATAGTAGAACATTTATTTTAAAGGGACATACCCTAGTTTTTAAACACTAAGACATAGTTTTGACTATTAGAGGCGTTTTTGATAACTGAAATCATACTTTACTTAAATTGTATTGTTTAAAGTATCCATTTCCGTACATTCGAAGTGTTTTTGGTCATCCTGATGTGTTTTAATATCACAAAATGAATTTCTCATATTTTTAAAAAGGCACGTGCCTCTGAGAAGTAACAGTTATGTAGTCAAGTTCTATTCTATTAAAGAGGGTATTTCACCATTTCAAAGTCAAACACTCATGTTTCACTCAATTGTAACTTTATCAAAATGTGTTACAGGTTTGTAAACTAAACTAAACTTAATGTTAATTTTCATGAACTGAAACTAGGGTATGTCCCTTTAAGTAAAACAGCACATACCGGTCTTTAATAAACTAGCTGCCAAACGCTATATGGTACAGTAAAGACAGCAATACTAGACTTTGATGAACCAAACGCGTCTTAGAAAAGACAATGAATCAACTGACACACGCTGTCTTAAAGATAAGACAGAATATACAATACTTTGATAAATTAGCTACGAAACAATGTTTCATAAATATGACAGCACACACACACACACACACACACACACACACACACACACACACACACACACATACACACACACACACACAAACATACACATATACACACACGCACACACACACACATACACGCGAGGGAGCATTTCCTATAGAGAGGGCACACACCGGTGCTCTGCCACTGCTGGAGCGAGTTAGCCAGACCGAAAAGACAAAACAAATTCGCTAGACTGCAGCTGGCTATATAATCGCTTCTCATTAAACCAAATGACCACTTGGTAGACCAGTCAAGTAATTTGCTGTAACTAAACATAGGACTGTCTGTGGGGAAAGTACATCACTTGACCCTGCAACCAGCTGCACCCCAGACTAATGATGAGTACTCTTGACATTTGGACAATTAACAACACTCTCT
>JAECMU010016346.1:206-13741 GCA_016106625.1 Dracogyra subfuscus
ATTTGAGTCAGTTATACACAGTGATAACCGTTACTGGTGTTATTTGAGTCAGTTATACACAGTAATAACCGTTACTGGTGTTATTTGAGTCAGTTATACACAGTGATAACCATTGCTGGTGTTATTTGAGTCAGTTATACACAGTGATAACCGTTACTGGTGTTATTTGAGTCAATTATACACAGTTATAACCGTTAATGATGTTATTTGAGTCAGTTATACACAGTGATAACCGTTACTGGTGTTATTTGAGTCAGTTATACACAGTGATAACCGTTACTGGTGTTATTTGAGTCAGTTATACACAGTGATAACCGTTACTGGTGTTATTTGAGTCAGTTATACACAGCGATAACCGTTACTGGTGTTATTTGAGTCAATTATACACAGCGATAACCGTTACTGGTGTTATTTGAGTCAATTATACACAGCGATAACCGTTACTGGTGTTATTTGAGTCAGTTATACACAGTGATAACTGTTACTGGTGTTATTTGAGTCAGTTATACACAGTGATAACCGTTACTGGTGTTATTTGAGATAGTTATACACAGTGATAACCGTTACTGGTGTTATTTGAGTCAATTATACACGGTGATAACTGTTATTGGTGTTATTTGAGATAGTCATACACAGTGATAACCGTTACTGGTGTTATTTGAGTCAATTATACACAGTGATAACCGTTACTGGTGTTATTTGAGTCAATTATACACAGTGATAACCGTTACTGGTGTTATTTGAGATAGTTGTACACAGTGATAACCGTTACTGGTGTTATTTGAGTCAGTTATACACAGTGATAACCGTTACTGGTGTTATGGGCGTTACATTTTTGTCCACCATATTAAAAGCAACATGCCATCTATTTCAGCTCTCATATTTCGAATATTCTATCTATGTCAAGTTTAAAGCTAATAAATGCTGGAAAATCAATTAAATTTGACAGATAATTCCTATTAATAGTAATAAAAAAATAAAGAAGAAATAAAATATTGTGTTTCTGCCATCAAAACTAAATAATATAACATAACTTGTCTTCTTTTTCCATTACGGGTCACAGTGTTTATGGTCAGATTAAAAAACCTGTATATTACTGACATTAATTCAACGTTCTCATCATAAAGTAGCAACAGTACCCATTTTTTAATGGTATAAAAATAAAAATGTCAGGCTTTATTAGAATCACATGGGTACGGTATGAAGTTTGGCTCTTTTTTCATGTGTTTAGAAATCATTTTGTGGAATGGTTTTGAAGAGTTGTATACCAAACATGTAAATAAATATTTTATTAGGTTTACACCCCCCAGAGATACTTCCTTCCAATGCCAGAAAAAGTTTGATTATATACGACGATTTTAAAAATGGCCCTATGGAGATAGTTACATGGATTTGACCATATGCATCTGAACTCTACCTGAATGTAGACAATATTCAGATTACATTGTTTGCAATTTATGTGAATTATAGTCCCAGCTATTGATTATTTAGACATAATCAACAGTCAACATAATAATGAGATGCAGGGCTTTTCTAGCAATAGCCAGATTTGCCAATTAAGAATATTTTATTTTGATTTCATGAATAAATTTCACATAATAATTTATATTTTGTTACAAAAAGCTGGGGTTTTGCAATACTTGATGTTTAATAGACAGTTTGGCGAAATGGTCTGATCATCTAATAAGATGACCCAGAAATGGATTAGGGGGCGGTACGTAGATGATCAGACTTTCGCAAATTTGGCTACTGCTAGAAAAGCCCTGCATCTCATTATTATGTTGACTGTTGATTATGTCTAAATAGACAGGATAGCACATACCACAGCCTTTGATATGCCAGTCGTGGTGCACTGGCTGTGATGAGATATACAACAATGGGCCCACCGACGGGGATCGATCCCAGACCGACCGTGCATCAAGCGAGCGTTGTACCACTGGGCTACGTCCTGCCCTCCTCGACTAGTCGTGCAGTCATTACCACAACAAAGATTCGATTTTATTCCCCAAAAATGTTCAATGAAGAGAAACAAAAGACAATTAAAGAGATATTCCCGAGGGTTTGTTTTGCAATTTTTAAGATGTTATCGACTAACCGATACTTTTTAACGATTGTAATTACACATCAAATATATTTTTATACACTAAAGATTAGTGGCTGTATATTAAAAGTGTTTCTGACCGTTGTACTATTTGTACTAGGTTGAATTTCATTTTATTGGGCTATTTCCCGTCACAGCCAGTGCACCACAACTGGTATATCAAAGGCTGTGGTATGTGCTATCCTGTCTGGGATGGTGCATATAAAAGATCCCTTGCTGCTAATCAGAAAGAGTAGCCTATGAAGTGGCGACAGCAGGTTTCCTCTCTCAATATATATGTGTGGTCCTTAACCATATGTCTGATGCCATAAACAAAATGTGTTGAGTGTGTTGTTAAAACATTTTTTTCTTTCAGAAATGGATTATCTCCCCTTACCTTACCATATTTTCATGTCACTACTGTTTGTATATGTAAAACAAAACGTTTGTAGTTCTCAGTGCCACTAATCACATGCCATATAGTGCAGACACTAATCACATCACATGCCATATGGTGCAGACACTGAACTACTAATTTCACTATATTGTCTAAAAAAAATCAGAAAAAGTATGGTTAAAAAAAACCCGCCAGCTCCCGGGGTCAAAGTTGTTAAAATAAATTGTATTTGTTAAATTGATTGAATGTTGACTTTAATAAGTTTTACATTATATTGTGTTCAATGAACTACAATTATAAAAATACTTAAAAATGGAAATTGTGAATACAGAATATTCTTAATTACTAAGAATGACGTTTTATGTTGTTGAACTTTATTTTTGGTTTTGTTGATTGAAGAATACTGTATAATTAAACTGTGGACAAAAACATTCCCTTGTTGTTATACTGTAATGTAATGAAGGAACTGGGCACATTCCATCTCGGAGGACTACAGAAGTGTTCTTTTTTCATTAATGGTATTCTAGAAGGGTTTATTTTCCATCTTGTGGTACTATATTTGTATAATTACAAACTTTCCGAATTTATACGATTTACTGTATTCTGATTAGCTGACGTCACTAAAAAGTCAAGTGTTATCCTTCCATAAACGTCACCACGGAAGACCGTGATCAGTTGTTGTCGTCATCTTCGGTCTTCGGCAGATGTGATTGCGAATATAGGATGAGACATCTGCACAGAACTCGGATGTAAAGCAACATGTCACAGTGGCTATGTTGTTTGTTAATAAGAAAATCGCCTGTCTCTGAACACGAACAAATTGTTTTTATACCAAATGTAACTTGCTAGACGTTTCTCAAAAATTATTGTATTCACTAGATTAAACTCTGACGTCATGTTTAAAATATGACGTCATACCAAAGACTCATAATATTTTATTAAATGGTCAGAATCTACATTTTATAAACTTAAAATGTACATCTATAACAACTTCTTGTACTGTTTGTAATTATAAGAATGGTTTCTAATTTTTTAGGAATTTATCGATGTATAAAAGTCACAAATGTAGTATAAAATCGCTTCGCTACACGATTTTATACCATTTGTGACTTTTATACATCAATAAATTCCTTTAAAAATTAGAAACAATTCTTATTTAATTCATCTGGGCACTTAAAAAGACTCATTTTAATTTTGTGGGATACCTGGTCAGCAACTTTAGAAAGGTTCACATTTCATCAGAGAATATATTAGAAAGTTAAATGTTTCATCTGTATTTGTCAAGATAATTGAATGTTGAATTTAATAAAAAGTATCTTATCAAATCCAGAGGTTATTCACATACTCGGGGGATTAATAATTACATTTACACAGCTTGAGATTTCTTCAGTTTGGCAACATTATTTCCTAAACACAATCCTTCTTTAGAGTCATGGTAAGTATTTAACCACACCATTTTATCTGTTACAGTTCATCAAAATATACATAACATGGATTACACGTTTTGATTTATATTAAAATTGATAATTAATTGCAATGTTATGACCAACCTAGGATGCAGGATCCTCTCCAATGTAATTAAACTGGATCAGACCTGCATGCAGATGGCTTGGTAACATTCTAGATAGATACTATGTATACGGAAATGCAGTAGGTTCAGGTTTCCTTTCAGAATGTTTTAATGTGTTCGAGTGAAAATGGAGGGAGCTGAGTTGGTGTGATTGCAGAACAAATGATCTGTGAAATGCCTGGCACATGGCAGGTCTGTTGAGCCAGTCCTTGGAACACATTTTACAGTCTAGACTCCAATCTTTAATGATACACATGCATGCAATTTGTACGGCATTGCCATGATGTTAGTTTTCAGACTATTAATGAAAACCAGGATATAGTCCAGTGGTGAAGTCCTTGCTTGATAAAGTGCATGCTTGGTCTGGGATTGATTCTGATCGGTGGGCCCACAGACCATTTCTTATTCCAGCCATCGCATCATGACTGGTATATCAAAGACCATGGTATGTGCTATCCTGTCTAGTGAGATTCTACTAATGGAAAAATAGAGCAGGTTTTCTCTCCATGACTTCATGTCAAAATTACTAAATGTTATTGATAAATCAGTGTGATTAAACTAACTATTCAAGAGTTTAAACTTGAGAAGTACAAGTCCTGGGAAACGTGCATATCAGATATCATACAGACAACTACCTAGTCATTTATTCTGCGTATTGTGAAACAAACGTATAGTGTGAGTAATCAATTATGTAAGTTTTTAATTTTTACATTAACAAAAAAAACCCATTGATGGTTGAAGAACATTTAGATTCCAGCATGTATTAGTCAAGTTACAGGCAACATGTCATCTTTTTACTTAGAATCAAAACAGTAAGAGAATTCAGAAAGATATTTTTATTAAATATAACACAAATGAAATATTGTTAGTCAAGTGATGGCAAGTACGTCGCCATGGTGAAGTAATTGCAGCACTGTTTCATCTGTCTGTACTGATTTGTAAATACTACTGAAAAAATCAGTTTTTACCAGTACCTGTTAAAAACATCCATTTGAAAACCAGTTTTCACATCCAAGCAGTGCACAATGTTTGCAGAGAAATTAATACTGAAAACAAAAACCTAGACCTGTCGGTAAATTTACAAAAGAAAATGCATGTCTCCAGGTTTTAAACATGCTTGATGTATTAAATGTGACTCTAAGTAGCATTTTATCTCAAGTTTTAAAAAGTCCAGGTGATCTCCATCTGAAAAATATTATTAACTACGTACAAATACTATAATACAGATTGCTTAACTATATATTAGTTTTTACACTCTTCACTAGATTTGAACAATAGTTAGTTTTTAAATTTCATCAAAATCTGATCTTCCATTATCTTGAGCTTTGCAGACATAATTCAACTGTAGTGATGTAGACATAACAGCATCATCCCCTGACCAACTCATCCAGCCAATTTTAACTTTCATAATCCATTACAATAAGGAGTTACTTCCCTTCTGTTTGAGTGCTCCACAGGGCCACCAATAAGTGGTTTATGCTTAGTGACCATGTACTCATTGTTCAAAGGCTGGCAGTGAAATATATACTTATTATCAAAATAACACTCTTTAATTAGTAGTTACACAGGGCTCTATGTATTAAAGTAATACACAGGGCTGTATGTATTAAAGTAATACACAGCGCTGTATGTATTATAGTAATACACAGGGATCTATGTATTAAAGTAATACACAGGGCTGTATGTATTAAAGTAATACACAGGGATCTATGTATTATAGTAATACACAGGGCTCTATGTATTAAAGTAATACACAGGGCTCTATGTATTAAAGTAATACACAGGGATCTATGTATTATAGTAATACACAGGGCTGTATGTATTAAAGTAATACACAGGACTGTATGTATTATAGTAATACACAGGGCTCTATGTATTATAGTAATACACAGGGCTCTATGTATTAAAGTAATACACAGGGCTCTATGTATTAAAGTAATACACAGGGATATATGTATTATAGTAATACACAGGGCTGTATGTATTATAGTAATACACAGGGCTCTATATATTATAGTAATACAGTTAATAATTTTTACTGGCCCAGACCAAACATTCACTAGCCGGGATGGAGGGTTAGTGCATTAATCCAACCCTGGTTACAGGAGCACCAACCACTGACGGGTCCAGCCACATCTCACCTTTCAGTAGTAAACCTGCTACACGAACAACAACAAATGTTTCAACTGTTTAAAACTGCTAATCACTGACACTGTTCTCTTCATCTATTCCTCTGGTAAAGCATATACGAGTTAGAAAATGTCCACAAGTATTAAACTAACAGATCAATAGACAGACATCGAGTTACGAGATGTCATCATAGAAATTGTACTTCAGTCACTCCTGACATACACCCAGCACTATTATACATCATAATGTACACTATTTACAACTGATTAAACCAGCCCTCAGCACAGATGTGTGTCATTCAGAACTTGACTCTATTTGTTCACTATGAACAACACCTGATTCGAGCATGGAGACTTTACAAAAACAGCACAAAGTTGGAGACAGAAACCACTTGTCCATTACACACACACATCTGTTCACGGGCAAATGTTAGAATGTCTGCCTTTATGAGGTGAAGAATTCCGATTACTGGGCTTTCTTCATCGCTTTCCACTTGTCTTCCTGCCGTCTCTCTAACTCCTCTATTACAGCCTTCAGCTGTTCATCCTGCAAGAAACACGTACTTCATTAGAGACATGTACTTCATTAGAGACAGTCTTCAACATTCACATATAACATCACAGTCAGACGGTCCACTCTTGCCTGGTGCTCAGACACTCAAAATTACTGTCTAACCACAACCTATGGAGGGTGATGGGGAATAATCTCCAGTACGAGGAGGCACAAACTATATTTGGGGGGTACAAAGCATATTTTTATTTTTATGTATATACAGACGAGGACCAAAACACTCCCATGCGTTTTTATCATCAGTTTTCCCACACACACGCCCCGTTCCTATAGGCCAGTAAATCTAGTTGACAATGTTTAAAGTTCACATTTAACTCACCACTGTTGGATCCTTAGGAGGAAAGAACTGGCTCTGAAAAATCAAGATAAAATTGTGACGTGAGGTTCATTTCATACACATGAATGATGTATTTGTTTAAAAATTACAGTATTTTGTTACCAGAATTTGTCTTTCTGATTTGAAAACGTAGTTTGTAGCTAAACAGTACATCATGAAATAAAATCTTTTTACATTTATTTTAAAATATTCTGCCAAATAATTTTTTCCTGTACCAACACATGCTTTTATGTTAAGTCTTTTTAAACACTGTACAAATGATAAAAATGAAATATCATTGTCAATTTTCTTATTATGTTAACCTCTGGTAACCTTTCACAATCATTGTTGATGTATTTCAACGCCTGCTTCGTTCACATCTACTGACAAATGCATGTACAATTAGAATGGCCAGTAAGATCAAGATTCAAATGAAAGAGTCAATGAAAATAGGTGAAAAGCCCAAACAAATTTAATCTCTCACCCGTTTTGACATCATCCACTCCTCAAAGAACTCTGGTTGGTTGAAATAATAGAACAGACTGACAGGAAATGCCATGTAAACACCCATCTGACAAAGTAAGCAAAATAAGACAGAGTGAAATATTAATGATGTACATATCAATGGAAATACATATATATATATATATATATGAAATGTTAAAATGACTAATACACAGCAATTTGACTGCTTACTGGTATTAGATTTTCTTCACAGGTTTTCACTGCACTACACTAATGCTTTAGTGTCAATTCATCAAGATAACATTACAGCTGCCGTCTCTAAGATTATTATTAAATCTCTTAAAATAGATCATTCAGTTTTGTTCGGTACTCCCAAGTCACATAGGTCTGCATTACATGTAAGTCTATGCATGTTAATTATGTTACATTACATCTGGGGGTGGGGGAAAGAGTTGGGCACATTTTTATCCACACAATTCAGCACATGTTTTCGAGCAAAAATATGTGCTTTTTCATATTTGCATTTTCGCAAGCAGAATACTATTAAAATTTTTATGTCAACAAAGTGTACTTTTACGCTGACATGTACTACACATCAGTGTTAGAAATAAACACTTGTCCGTTTGTCCCGACAAGTGAAAATCTATTCAGACAAGAACAATGTGTCTCAGTGGTTGTCCAGTGGACAAGTAAAAAATGTTCAGAGCTGTTTTATTTTTCGCAATCACAAACACCATCCTGGTACTTGAATAAAACAAACCATTTATTTCGACAAGTTAAAATATAGGCTGACATGTAGATTTCTAGATGTATTTGTCCGGTATTAAGTATTATGGATACAGTCCTATGTAAATGCATTGTGTCAATAAAATCATGTGCGGAAATATGCACAAAATCATATTAACAGAAAGTGGGCCTTGGGATATACTTGTAAACAAACAAACAATGTTAATTTAAACTTTGACAAATTTGTTTTAATTATTTGTGATTGTGCTCAAAATTCACACCCTACAGGGAAAGTGGGAGTGCATTTTAAGCAAACATTCGATAAATAATATGTGAATTATTCAAATATGAATATGATTGTTGTTGTTAATATCAATATGATCATTAAACATGTGATTTATTTGTTCATTTGTTGTTTCATTTCTTACATAGTTTTACAAACAGATACCTATTATATATTGTACCGGGTATATATTATTTGTATTATTATTATTAGAAGGGTGAACGAAAGGAGGTAAGTCAACATACTGGAGTCTGCTGTGTATACAATTCGCCACAAACACCACATGTAACTAATAAGGAAGAACCCCTAAACCTGGATATTAGTTACATGTGGTGTTTGTGGCAAATTGTATACACAGCAGACTTATTTCAAGTACCAGGATGGTGTTTGTGATTGCAAAAAATAAAACAGCTCTGAATTTTTTTTACTTGTCCACTGGACAACCACCGAGGCACAATGTTTAAATGTCAATGTTTTTGTGTTGTCAGTTGTTACACAATTCACTTGATATTTTATTGGATATATCAATTCATGGACTCTCCAACATTCCTAATGGACTCTCAAAATATAAGGTCATGAGTCCATGGACTCTCAATATTTTTGGATGAATGAGAACCCTGCGTTTAATTAATTAACTATACGCTTATACTTGTTGATATTAAGCAATATTGTGCTATATATATCGTTGAATATGCATACCAGGCCAAATGCCTTGATTGTGTCCTCCTTTAAATGTGTATTTTGACACTTGTTTTGTATATATGCTTCTTATTTAATGTCACTATCACTGGCACCAGTCAGCTATTTGTGTGTCAACCGCAATTTGTGCCTCAGTGGCAATCACCTATTTTCATGTCAACCTTGGTGATCTATTTTTGTGTCATGTTATATATTTGGTTTCGTGCATAAATGTATCGGCACATTTCCCCCAAATGACATGTGATGTCAAGAGCATCCTTGCCCAAATGACCAGACAATTTTTGCCCGAATAAAAAAGTTATCACGTCTTGAAACCCCTTCCATGTTGCCACTTCTGTCATGTTTTGTGTTTCTCACTAGCCTGAACTTAAAAACCACTAGCGAATTTGTCGAACTCTGCATAAAACTACACACAAGTTGCTATACAGTATGAGTTCACTTGTGGATTTCCATACAAGTTCACCGCATTTTGCCCCATACAAGTACGTTTTCCATACAAGTTCACCGCAAACCATAATATAAGCCAAAAGGTCATATTATTTTCTGCAATAATACTGCATGGCTGAGCAATGGATTTATTGCATTCCAATCTCTAGACATGATAGAGTATTGTCTGAATCCATTCCTGAATCAGTGAATCATAACTCAGTTTTCCTATCAGGCAAACAGCTAATTTTCATCCAAATGTGTACGTACAATCGTATATTATTATTTTCAATATATAGAAATATATATTATATATACTGTTGTTACTGTTTATTTTATATACAAAAAAAAAAACACCAACACATAATAAACAAAAGTCAAAATAAACGTTTCTACGTCCAAAACTGATATCAATGTTGACAAAAAGTGCGTTTGTCACAATTATCACGAAATCACCTCCGATTCATGTTAAAACCGCAATGTCACCTTACTGTGTTAAAGACGAAACTAATATATTATCACTTCGTTGCACATACTTTGAAAACTTCAAGCTTCCAACCACCCATCTTCGAATAATGGATAAATAAAGTGCCTATAGTTTACAAATTAACCTTAAGACAAAATATACACAAATTTCCTTGCATTCGTTCCGCTAGTTTCAGAAAGCGAAGCTATAACAAGTAACTAACGACTCGTTTCCAGTTCTACTAAGGGAATGTACTCTGACTGTCTGAAATGATTATCACGTTTCTCAATGTTCTTTCTAAAACCCTACAACAACTGAGTCTCCACAATTTCGATGTTTATCTCTGTAGGGCAAGATTGAACCTCTCCCTCCCCCCCAAAACCCCCAAAAACTACAAAGAGCACAAAACAAACAAGCCCCCACTTAAATTGACAGACCCTAGTTTCAACCCGTGAAAAAAGAAAGAAAAAAAGTTTAGTTAATCAACAAACCTGTAAGACATTTGGATAAAGTTACAATAGTGAGAAACACGAGTCTGTGTCGTGACTTTGAAGTGGTGAAATACCCTCCACAAATATACTAAAACTCGACACCATAACTGTTACTTCTCAGACGAACGAGCATTTTTAAACATATGAGAAATGCATTTTGTGATATTAAAAACACCAGGATGACCAAAAGCCTGAGCTTGCGGGCAGCATAGCCCAGTGGTACAGTGCCCACCTGATGCGCGGTCGGTCTATGATCGATCCCCGTCAGCTAACCACTGGGTTTTTTTCTCGACATAACCATATGTCCGACGCCGATATAACCGTAATTACAATGTGTTGAGTGCGTCGTTAAACAAACAAACAAACAAACAAACAAACAAAAGCCTGAGCTCATCGGCGTCCTTGATGTTCACATTGGACAGGATGATCTTGATGTTCACATTGGACAGGATCATCTTGATGTTCACATTGGACAGGACCATCTTGATGTTCACATTGGACAGGACCATTTTGATGTTCACATTGGACAGGGCAATCTTGATGTTCACACTGGACAGGACCATCTTGATGTTCACATTGGACAGGACCATTTTGATGTTCACACTGGACAGGGCAATCTTGATGTTCACATTGGATAGGATCACCTTGATGTTCACATTGGACAGGACCATCTTGATGTTCACATTGGACAGGGCAATCTTGATGTTCACACTGGACAGGACCATCTTGATGTTCACACTGGACAGGACCATTTTAGCGTGGCGGTTGAGCCTCTCGCCCTGTGTTTCCTCCAAGTACGATGTCGGTTTTAAGCGACAAGAGGAGGCGCCTGGCTAGCTATCTGCCATGCTCTTCCCAACGGCCACCGGACGGATCGCCGACACATCGGGAGCCATTTCAATGGGTGGAGACAGCACCGGAGTCGCCGGAACTTTGGATGGCAGAGGGTGCTTCTCAAACAACTGTGTCCAGCTCCGGTAGAGTCAGGGCGGAGTCGTCCCAAGTAGTGTGCAGGCTCTTGTCCTCTTCCAACTTCTTGTTTCCCAGGATCGACGTTGTATTGGGAGACGAAGCTGACAGAGCCAACACCGGTGGTTTAGCCATCGGTTCTGCCCCACCCCTCCACCGCATGCGTACGGATCTGTCGCATCGCACGCGTGTGGTTAAGATATAGCAATTAAAATCAATGATTTCTAAACTAATCGCTCGCATCGCGCACTGACTCGCGTCCGGTTAGATACAACTCAAGACTATGTCAAAATCACCAACGGTTTCATATCCAATAGTCGATGATTAATAAATCAATATATATATGCTCTAGTGGGGTCGTTAAACAAAACACTTTTAACAATAGACATTTAAAAAGTTAGTTTGTTTTGTTTAACCACACCACTAGAGCACATTGATTAATTACTGAGTAAACATCGGCTATTAGATGTCAACCATTTTGGGTAATTCCTAATTCAGCATGAGATTTGTTATACGTAATATCCCACAGACAGGACCACTTGTGATGCATTGGTTAGAACAAGAAAAAACCTAATCAGTTGAATGGATCAACCAAGGCGGTTCGATCCTGCGACGCAAGCACCTCATGAGAGCACTCGAGCCCTAGAATAATTTAAAGAATAATGGAATGTCTGTCAGAGTAAAATCTGTTGTTTAAAAATCACCCATTCCAAGAATCACCTAAGAATTGAAGGCGTACTGCAGCGAAAGGCTCAAGTAGATGATAACGTCATTGAAAGTTTGTTTGAAAGACCTGCACACTGTTTCACTGTACAAAAGTACAATACAACAATTCCATGTCGTAATATTTACATAACGGCAGCCTTAATTTTAATTTTCCAAATAACACATATGTGACAAGATCCTTTCACTTATTACAACTTAGATACAGGTATCGGAAACGAGGGGTGGCCACATTGAAGATTATGTACATACACACGAATAAAAGGAATATCAATATCTTGCGTCACCCCCCCCCACACACACACACCTGCTTGCATTATCCGATGCCTATGCACGAAGGTTTGCGGATCCCATCAGAAAGTGGAAGCTACTAACTTAACACCTATTACAAATATTAAACTATAGTGAAATTAATAAAAATCAACATGGCTGCAAAATATGTGAATCTGTGCAAGAGAACTAATTAAAATACAAGGAACTTTGAAACCTGTGCTGACCCACATTTATTAAAGGAACCACACACATACAGCAGCGACCGACATTTATGTTTGTGATTCAGTGACAGCGCGCGCGAAATGACAGTCATCAACGTGAGGAAGCTGATACTGACTCAGACACTAAGCCCCGCCCCCAGACCACGACGTAATAACATCACACAATTTAAAGTCACGAACTCCTTTTTTTAAAAGTTCAGCATATTTGTTTTGTTTTGCATTTAGCGACATTTTCTTTAGCTTTTGAAATTCAGAACAACCAACAATTTCTTGTGTACCATATTAAATTAGTTTTACACCACAGCTGTTTTTGGTCATCTTAAAAGACCTGTAATAAACGAAGGAAGGAAGTTATGTGGTATTTTTATAATTAAATCTGGACGATAAATCCTTTATTCACGACAAAAACCGTATTTCTGCACAATACAAAGTGGAATGGGCATTTAATAATAATGGTTTATTTAACCAATCTCCGTCTAGTGCCTAAACTGGAGAATACAGTCTTCCTGCACCATTCCAAGAGGACTGCCACTCCCAGACTAGTTTGCTGAAAACTAGCAGAGGACAGAGCTTATTAACTAAATATAGCTGTGATGACATTCACTCGTGAATCACTGTCAAAAGAGTGATGAATTCAGGTGTTCGCGAAAAGTAAGCGTATCCTGCCCCGCCGATGACACCCCACTGAGTACTGGCAGCACAGCTGTCAAGTCCACTACGTCATCTAAAA
>JAECMU010016366.1:3824-18964 GCA_016106625.1 Dracogyra subfuscus
CTAACTGTACGCGTACGACTCACACTCGAGGTGTCTGCACCTGACAGCGACGTGTACGATATTCTTAACATGTGTCTGTCTGACTGTACGTGTACGATTGTCTTTCGAGCTGCGTGTAACTGTTGGCAGTTAAAACAATTGTCTAACTGTACGCGTACGACTCACACTCGAGGTATCCGTACCTGACAGCGAAGATTAATATTACGATACTCTTAACAAGTATTTGACTGTACGTGTAGCGACGAGTCGTCCATTTTAATAGTCGTGTGACTGTACGTGTACATGTACGACTGCCTCTCGAGCTGCTTCCATGCATCTTGCCAGTGCAGGCGGTCCCTCCTCTCCCACGCCCACCTTTCCTGTCCTGGACGGAGGAGCGGGCCGAGGCGGCCCCTGCGCCCAAGACAGGCGTGCGCTACAACAGATTGTTCTGAATGTGCACGTAAAACCCTATGACATGACATGACATGAGCTGGGTCAACACGTTCGCAGCAAGTTTGTTCCTTTTACCAACTCTGACTGTATGTGTACCAGCGACGACAGGTCGTCCCTTGAACAGTCGTGTGGCTGTATATATTAGACGCGTACGATTGACTCTTCGGCTCGGTGTTAACTGCCAGACTGTTGTTTGTGTGCCTACAGAGGCATGGTATTGGGAACACGAGCTGTGTCGCTGTGGGCGCTGTGAGTGTTGCGCCACGACTGTTCTCGGTGCGGTGCCGCTGTTTCTGATTCGAGAGCCCGCCGGGCAAGCTATTCGCTAAAGTGTTTATGGGGAAAGTGTGACAAGGTCAAATAATACCATAACGTAGAACACAACACAGCATCATACTGTAACGTAGCGTACCGATCGTACTGTATGTTAACGTAACGTAATGCAACGTAATGTAGCGTAGCACGGCACAGTACAGCTTTCAATGAGGAATAGTCTGTGTGATGACTCAAAGTTTCTCTCTCTGTCTCTCTGTCTCTCTCTCTCTCTCTCTCTCTCTCTCTCTCTCTCTCTCTCTCTCTCTCTCTCTCTCTCTCTCTCTCTCTCTCTCTCTCTCTCTCTCTCTCTCTCTCTCTCTCTCTCTCTCTCTCTATTTCTGTCCATCTGTCTGTCTTTCCTCTTTTTTTCTATCTCTCTCTTTCTCTCTCGTCCAAGTGTCAAAAAAACCTAAATTGGATACCAAAATGACTACAGTTTAAAACTGTCATAAAGTGACGTTAAATAAACATTCCTTTCCTTTCCTTATTTTAGCGTCGATAGTGCCAATATGTTATAACGATTTACAATTCCAGAAGCAGGAATCTTAATCATCTTAGAGCTCATTAGGTCCGAGGCGAGAGAACCGGTTTTGGTGTAAGATTTCTATTGTGAAAATTCATTTTAACATGAAACGTGATCCTTCTCCCATCAAGCCTCGAGAAACCCCGTACCGCGAGTTTTGTCTCAAATGTCGCAATATCTTGCAAATTTCGATAAAAAAGAAAAGGGGGAAAAAATCAGAAAAGAAAAAGAGCTATGATCGGATATACGTTTTTTAATATTAAACTAATCTGCCGTAGACGAATTATTCACGTCACGCGCCTTTTCAATGGCGACCAGTCATTTCTGCCGCCATTATTGAACCAGTCCACGGTGGTCTGTTGTCAAACACATTGAAATTCAGTCAATTTCCTGCGCATTGATCCGTGGGGACCAGTTAAAAAGAACGGTAACTTGCGCGTAAAGATCACTTCGCCATCTATTGGATTGCCATTAGAATAGAAAGAAAAAAAGATATGTAAATGTTTACAAGAAATAAGTCTTTGTGGAAATCGAAAATTCCGACATTACCGACTGAATCAAAGTTTAAAGGCCAGTGGTTCCAATTTCCCTTGCTTTAGATGAGTCCGAGGGAACACACATATATGAAAATAGTTTGTGAATGAATTTCGTGATATTTGTGGTAGTTAGTCTCAAGATATGATAAAGACGTATCAAATTATTATTTTAAATCTCTTGTCTCTGAACAATACCTAAAGCTGCTACTATTTATTTCTGCCACTTTTTGTGTGTGTTTATTTTAAATCAAGGTTCAGACACAATTATTTAAAGTTCTATAAAGATAGTTCAACTCAAAACTCGTTCAAGGTGAAGTAGTTTAACATGCTTGTTCAGAGCAAGTTTTTGTCGCGCACGCCTATCTTGGGCGCAGATATTGGCACATGCTACTCCATCCGTCGAAGGTGGGCGAAACCTCGAGCTAGCGATCAAAGAAAATATATAAATGTTTAAAAACAAAACTCTTTAAAAAAGAAAAAAAGATTACAATGTGCACATAGAGTTAATAAAGAAAGTTAACGTTTGTTTTGTTTAACGACACCACTAGAGCACATTGATTTATTAATAATTGGCTATTGGATGTCAAACATTTGGTAATTCCGACACACCGCATACCGCACGAACTGGCCACTGCCGCATACCGCACGAACTGACCATTGCCGCATACCGCACGCCACATACCGTACGAACTGACCACTGCCGCACACCGCACGCCGCATTATACTGTATACCGCAAAAAAATGTTTTGCACACTGATGACATTTCGCGGATAGCTTAGAACCCGAATTTACTTGTCCTGGTCTTTTTCCCATTTTCCCACAAATACTACTGTTGTCCCAGTCGAAAGCGATGGGGCGATTTCCGACATTTCAACACAGTGGGTACTCTGTGAAATCTGTCGCCTGCGGTTTATCAATACGCTCGAGTTGATTGAAGATCGTTCCTTTCTCACAGATATGTTCAATTAGAAAAACATCGCATAATGAAAAATATTATCCTAAAAATCCATTTTTCGTCGCGCGAAAATTCATATACCGAGACTTAATTATATGAACATTTCTATTTCCTATGAATCAGAAGTGCGTCCAAGCTGCAAAGAAATGAAAAAAGTTACTCGCGTTGGTGGGTGTAAGGGGCGGGACGTAGCCCAGTGGCAGTGCGCTCGCTTGATGCGCGGTCGGTCTAGTATCGATAAAAGTACTTGCTATCCAGAGTTTTCAGTTGCGACAACTGATAAAGCTGTAGTCTTATTTTAAGTGGAAATAAAAGCAAAAACACTTGCTATTCCAGAGTTTGCCCTTCCGACAACTGATAATTCGGTAGTCTTATTTGGGATGGAAATAAAAGCAAAAACACTTGCTATTCCAGAGTTTGTCCTTCTGGCAACTGGTAATTCGGTAGTCTTATTTGGGATGGAAATAAAAGCAAAAACACTTGCTATTCCAGAGTTTGCCCTTCTGGCAACTGATAATTCGGTAGTCTTATTTAGTCTAAATAAAAGTAAAAAAACCTTGTTATCCCAGATTTGGCCACTGCGGCGTATGGTGGTCTCATGTGAAGTATGTTTCAAAGTACATACAAGGATATTCTAAACTTTCGCCCTTAGATACCCTCTCCTATTGGCAGCTCCCCGCGGATAAGTAGACTTATAAACATACATGACAGTACATACCACAATATTTGATATGCTACATGTCTGAGTGGAATGAAACGTATCTCATGTTGGGATGGATGGATAGAAAACCTGACTGCAACTCAACGTGTGTGTGGCTGTATGCCGGTGTGGCTGTATGCCGGTGTGGCTGTATGCCGGTGTGGCTGTATGCCGGTTTGGCTGTATGCCGGTGTGGGTGTGGGTGTCGCAGCCCTGTGACAAAGCGTTCGCCTGATGTGCGGTAGGTGCGGGATCGTTCCCTGTATGTGGACCCATTGGCCAATTTATCGTTCCAGCCAGTGTACCACGACTGGTACATCAAAGGCCGTGGTGTGTGCTACCATGTCTGCGGGATGTTGCATATATAAAATATCTATTGCTATCAATGTCAAAAAAATGTAGCTTTCCTCTCTAAGACTATGTCAGAATTACCATATGTTTGACGTCCAATAGACGATTAATAAATCAATGTGTTTTAATGGTGTCGTTAAGCAAAACAAACTTTAACTGTTTAAGTTATCGACCTTGAGACTGGAAGGTTCTGTGTTCCTACCCGAGAAGCGGCTTCCGCCCAGAGCGAGTGTTAACACCACTACACGGACTTCTCTGTCATTAACCACTGGCTCACTGTCCTGGACACACGCGGCCCAGGTAGCGTGCTTGAACCTTCACTGAATATAAACATGGAAATGCAATGTAACTATAAATACAATTAATGAATAAATAGTTACGTTTTGTCTTGTTTAACGACACCACTAGTGCGCATTAATTAATTAACCATCGGCTATTGGATGTTTTCGTCTTCTTTTCGTTCGCTTGTTGACTACACGTCGAGACCAGCAGTGACTAACTACGATACTGTTCTTTGTAGATCACTTATTGTGCCGTACAGTTTCTTCTGGAGAGTTGTAGTTGTCCAGGCAGTCTCCATCTGCTGCTGTAGGTTTATTTAGTCTTGGATGACATGTTCGGTTGTCTGTTCTGCATCTCCACAGGAGCACATGGAAGAAGGTACCAGCCGGAACCTCTTATGTATATGCTAGTTCAGCCTCTTGTGTCCAGTCCTTAGTCGGAAAATGACGACCTGTTCCTGATGGGACAGCAGTTAATAATCATTGGTTTGTTTGGGAGGTCTACAGAGATATTTAATATGGGATTTCATCTCTTCGTATGTCACCCAGTTATCCCCCTGGAGCCTAATTCACAAAGCTCTCTTAGGCTCTGCTAGACAACAAAACATCCATTGCACTGCGAGATCACAAAGTTCCGAGAGTTTAGTGAATTAGGCCCCTGTTTCTTAACTGCACCCAGTGTTGTCTGCTGCAATTTCATTTCCTTGTATGCCACAATGAACAGGGATCCACTGTAACACGACTTGGTTGACTCTGCTGGTAGGATGTACGGCTTCTGAAAGTCTGTCAAACTTGTTGTTTTTAAGAGCCTGGAGAGGGCAGAAGCCTGGAGAAGGCAGAAGCCTGGAGAGGGCAGGAGCCTGGAGAAGGCAGAAGCCTGGAGAGGGCAGGAGCCTGGAAAAGGCAGAGAGAGAATCTGTCAGAAAGACGACATCTGCGCAGTTCTCTCTGGTGCTAATGATGTGGGCAGCATGAATGAAAGCTTCAATATCTAGTTTGTGCAGTGTTTCCCTGTAGGAAAATGTGCCTCCTCTCGGTAGTCACTAGGGTCCATGATGTATATTTCGTTTTCCACTGCATCTGTTGCAGATCCATCAGTATATACCTGTGTTCGTGATGTCTCTGGATACCGTTCATCAGTCATGGCCAGTGTCAGAGCTTGTTTGTATGGTCCACCGTATTCCTCGCCAGAGGTGATATGTTGGACCACTATTCAAGTCTTTACATTGTCCAGTTGTGGTTCCCATGGTAAGATGCAGCTGGCAGTACTAACTTGGTGGATTTTATCTTGGAGTTGTCTGTTATGCTGTCTCAGGAATGATTTGCTCTGTTTATGAAATCTCGTTTTTTGCAGAGATATCATTCATTATCTTGATCATTGGGTGATGTGGCAAAGATTTGAACTTAATGGCTTGTATCATGAGCTTGGAGTTCCGGCGTCTGCTGAGGCGTACGGTGCCAGTGAGCTGTTCCATTTTCTCAACCTCATTGCTCCAGTTATTATCCCGAGTGTTGGGGTTTAAACCATGTTTAGTTTTTGTTTATGTGACTTTGCTGCTGTTGTCCATACATTGGATCTGTACTCGAGATGTGGTCTGATTGCTCATTGGTGGATTCTTGTCAGTATATTATGATCAGCACCTCACTTGGTGCCAGCTAGTGTTCTCATTATGGCAAGCTTTCTTCGAACTTTATCCTCGTTCTCCACTTGTGATTTCTAGGTATGTCGCTTGTCAAACGTGACCCCCAGGTGTGTCTGTTGGTCCTCATACTGAAGATGAGGCGTGTCATCCAGTTTAAGGTTGCCTGCTTCCTGCCTTGTGGAAAGTGAGAAAAGAGTAGCGGCTGACTTGTCTTTGTTGATTGTCATGCACCAGTCTCGAGTCCAAGATATGACATTGCCAAGAGCAAGCTGCATGCGATATGTTGCTGTTGCTGAATACTCCTCCGAGCACCACACAACAAGGTCATCTGTATATAGCGCTGCATGTATCCCGTTAAGTAGTTTGGTGACCAGGTCATTGATGAAGATGATGGGCTATTGGTCATCTGTATATAGCGCTGCATGTATCCCGTTAGGTAGTTTGGTGACCAGGTCGTTGATGAAGATGATGGGCTATTGGACATCTGTATATAGCGCTGCATGTATCCCTTTAGGTAGTTTGGTGACCAGGTCATTGATGAAGATGATGGGCTATTGGACATCTGTATATAGCGCTGCATGTATCCCTTTAGGTAGTTTGGTGACCAGGTCGTTGATGAAGATGATGGGCTATTGGTCATCTGTATATAGCGCTGCATGTATCCCTTTAGGTAGTTTGGTGACCAGGTCGTTGATGAAGATGATGGGCTATTGGACATCTGTATATATCGTTGCATGTATCCCTTTAGGTAGTTTGGTGACCAGGTCATTGATGAAGATGATCGGCTATTGGACATCTGTATATAGCGTTGCATGTATCCCGTTAGGTAGTTTGGTGACCAGGTAGTTGATGAAGATGATGGGCTATTGGACATCTGTATATAGCGCTGCATGTATCCCGTTAGGTAGTTTGGTGACCAGGTCATTGATGAAGATGATGGGCTATTGGACATCTGTATATAGCGCTGCATGTATTCCGTTAGGTACTTTGGTGACCAGGTCATTGATGAAGATGATGGGCTATTGGACATCTGTATATATCGTTGCATGTATCCCGTTAGGTAGTTTGGTGACCAGGTCATTGATGAAGATGATGGGCTATTGGACATCTGTATATAGCGCTGCATGTATTCCGTTAGGTAGTTTGGTGACCAGGTCATTGATGAAGATCATGGGCTGTTGGATGTCAAACATTTGCTGATTCTAACTCGTAGTCATCAAAGGAAACCCGCTACATTTTTCCATTAGCATCAAGGGATCCTTTATATGCACTTTTTCACAGACAGGAAAGCACATACCAGGGCATTTAACCACTTATGGCATGGTTATTGGAAGAAAGGAAATACCCAATCAGCTGAATGGATCCGCCGAGGCGGTTTGATCCTGCAACGAAAGCACTTCAAACTAGCACCCATCCGACTGAGCTAAATCCCGCCCTGAATGAATGAATGAATTAGTGAATAAATGAATGAATCAATGAATGAATGAATCAATCAATCAATCAATCAATCAAGGAAGGAATAAATGAATGAATGAATGAATGAATGAATAAGTAAATAAATAAATAAATAAATGAATGAGATTGGTGTTTCGACATCACTAGACAACAGTTGTTAAATAAGTATCGACTATTTCGTGTCATGCATGCCTTAATTAGAGAAAAAACCCGCTATATTTTCCAATTAGCAGCAAAGGACTTTCACCCAAATGAAAACGAATAAAACAATTCGATTGCCTTGAGAAAATCGTTGATACAAGTCGTTCCATAAAAACGGGCCTATAATCAGCTTGACCTTTTCGTTGTGATCTAATTTTTGTTTTCAAATACAGCTTTGTTCTTTGATAGACAGGCATGCGAGCAGTGTTAATTATCTTCGTTTTAGCTACATTTCTTTCTTACAGTGATTCTTTCTGTTTTCTTTTCATTTGTTTTTTGTTGTTTTGGGTTTGGGTTTTTTGGTGTGTTTTTTTATAATTTTAATTTAAAAAACAACACAAAAAACATAATTATGATTGATGTTTCGCACTAAATGCATTTTGACGCTATTTTTTATTTCGTGCTTTATAAAACCCATTACGTTAATAGTCTGACAGATAGAAAGACGAATGTCCATAACAACAGGTTTGACGAATGACCTCGTATGACGTTACCCTTTTCGATATTAATGAGTTTGACGCACTGACAATCAAAGACAGAGAGAGAGAGAGAGAGAGAGAGAGAGAGAGAGAGAGAGAGAGAGAGAGAGAGAGAGAGAGAGAGAGAGAGAGAGAGATGTTTCGCACTAAATGCATTTTGACGCTATTTTTTATTTCGTGTTCTATAAAACCCATTACTGTAATAGTCTGACAGATAGAAAAAATAATACCCCTCCCCCAAAAAAAAACCCAACAAAAATGATCGAAATCAAACTCAAAAGCAAAAGCAGAAACGAAACCGAAACATCTGTTCAGTTCTTGTAAACTAACTCCCAATCACGATTAGCAAACCACTTAAATACCATTAATGCAAAAGCATGTGGCATACACGTAAGTGAGACATAAAATATTTACTCTTCAAAGTGGACTCTTAACTAACACATGCTATATAGGCACTAGCTTTTACTTCTTTATCAAAACCTCTTTTCTGTTACCCTTCTGTGTTGAAAATAAATAATCATTGTAGAAAGGTTTATGCATCTGATAGTGTCAGTGAGCGCAGTTTGCGATCTGTTCGTCCAATACTGTCCCGTATCGTTGCATTAAGAACTGGGATACATCGATGTTTCTTCTAGAGGCATTAGTTGATGTAAGACTTTTTCTGTCGTTTAAACGTAAAAGGAATGCGATGTCTAAACGATTTTATGTTCATTAAACTATCACAAACTCTCGATAATAAATAACATTGGGTAATAAACAAATATCGTAGAATTGCAAGATATTTGTTGAAAGAAAACAAAACGAAAAGAACAGGGCAAACGGAAATAATGAAAAGTAGAAAATAAAAATAAAAACGAAATGAAAGAGAACGAAAAGGGGGAAAAAAGAAAAAGAGGCATTGAATGGAAAGAGCGAAGGATTTGGTGGAAAGTAAGGCACGATAAAAAGTCAACGGAAGTGAAATGAATGGTCAATTATTCCACATCGCGAAAGAAAAACAAAACGGACAAAAAACAACATCAATTTGATATTAGAGATTGAAAACAAGAAAAGCAGAACAAAAAGAGCAACAAATGCTCACACACACACGCATCTATACATACAAACACACGTGCACACACAGTAACGTATACCTTAACGCACACACACGCACACACACACACACACGCATCTACACACACACACACACACACATATACATACAAACACACACAAACACACACACACACACTCACTGTTACATACGTATACACATAAAACAAAATAATAATAAATCTGTACAAAACCAGACAGATGAAGATCTGAAATACAGAACAACAAGAATGAACGCGACTCTGGTATTGCAGATGTTGTGATATGCAAATATATTAACATACCCAAGCGGTGAGATGCAGTTACTAATAATACAATCCAATACAAGCGTATAACCAATCTATCATTAGTTGTGGAAACAAAACTCATCACCACCACAAAGCCCCTTTGTTTTCCTTTCATTAAAATAAAACTCATAGATGCACTACTTTGAAAGCTAGTACATGTTTGTCCTTGATTTGCGCATGCGACTGTTAATTATTTAATTATGGTTTCCTTCTATTTCAGAACTGACATTGCACTCTACAAAAGAATTGCCTGTAGGGAAATGAAGCACTTTGAAAACTGAATCGAAGGTAGGCGTAAGACTTTGTAAACTGTTAATTAGCGAGCAACTCGTAATGCTATATTTTTATTTATCATTCGACGATAGGAGCAGAGTAATTGTTTTCATTATTGATTTAGCTGATCATTGTTTAGCAGAGATAATACGGTACTAAGCACCGATTACTCGACATATAGGAGATCGAACAGAGGTATTCCACATATCAGTGACTCGACATAAACATGATAGCTGTTTGATGGAAATTGAGCAACATTTCAATATCTCGATCTGAAAATATTTACAATAGGGTCTCCGTTTTGTCCGGTAGGGAACACTCGCTTTATTGCCAATGACTGTGCCCTTAAGGTAGTACCAAACCAAATGACTTCCGGCTGGGTAAAGTTCGAGACGCACCCTGTGATTGGTGGTAAATGTGAGTGTATTGGTTGTACGAAACTTAGTTTCATCTGGGCAAAAACGTATGCAATTTTATTTCATCTAGTACCACTGTATCAAGTGCTTAAGTAGTACTAACCCAAATAACTTCCGACAGAACAGTTAATATCACAAGTCTTGTGATTGGTGATAAATGTGAGTGCGTTGGAAGTAAAAAAAAAAGTTTCATCTATGCAAAACATGTATGCAATTTTGTTTCATCTAGTACCACTGTGTCAGTATGGGATACCTGAAAAATAAGGTTCTAAAAAATGTGTTCGGAACTAGGATAGTCACTATCGTTATCTCTGAAATGAGCAGCTTGACCCCCAATTTTTATCTGATTCACTTTAATAGTGAGAGGCGGTAGCATTTATATATGTGGTGTTTATGTCGATTTATACCTTGCAGGTGGGAGTTTTAATCGCATATGTTACTATTGTCGTCTATGAGATTTGATTTGGTAGTATACACCCTTAAAGGTTGTCAAATGGACGAAGATCATGATACGAAATGACTCTATTTAATTTTTAATTTAGAAAGCTAGTGCCAGTATAGACCTATGGAGGGAATGTAGTCCAGCCACGAACGTAATTTGTCCTGTAGTAGGCCCTACAATACTAATTATTAGTCTAGTCTGATATTTTGTTTAGCCCGCTTGAAAATTCTGTTACTCGGTGAATACATGTATTTCATTGTTTTCCACTTCTTATTATTATTGTGGGTCCTAATCGAAAATGCAAGGTATGGGGGTCTACTACACATGTACAAAGTTTCATGCTTTCCCCAAAAGGTGAACGATTTTCCCCCTTAGCCGCTGGACTATATTAAATGTAAGAGGGCTTAAAGTGTGGCGAAAGAAATATTGCGATGGGGGAGGGTGTCGAGTCATATGCTCCCCCGGAAACTATATTTGTTAAACAAAAAATTCGCTTAAAAAGGGGGTCTACCCCTGCGTGTATAATTATATAAACTTAGTGTGAGATGGATGTTGTACTATCCTGCGCCCTATAGCAGCCTTAAAGCATGTACAGTATTTGTCGGTCAGTTACAAGTTACAGGCCTGAAGGTACGATATCCGAAGTGTGGGACACACAATGTCTTGTGGAGTGGGGTTGGGGGAGGGGGTCACATCCCATTGTGCAATATTAATATCACAGCCGCCCCCTCCCGAAACCCCAGGTTCCTACCAGCCTCAATTACACGAATCATCAACTATTTTATCTGCTGCAAGATCCATCCGCTTTGCTCTCACAAATTCTTTCACAATTTAAATGTAATTGTTTTAAAATAATAATTCCCTTCACAAATCCTTTCACAATTTAAATGTAATTGTTTTAAAATAAGGGTTAACTTCCCCCCCCTCCCCCCCCCCCCCCCACACACACACATACACGCACACAAAAATAGTATCTTATGTTACTTAGATATCTATATGGTTTTGTTATAATTTGTATGTTCAGTTTACATTTTGTATCCCATATGAATCTGTATAAAATTACTTTACAAACCAATAACGTGTAATGCCTGAATGAAATACGGTCGTCTACTTGGTCGATGAATCAACTGAAGTACAACCGGTCTCGGTGGCGTCGTCGTTAAGTCATCGTGCATAAGGCTGGTGGGAACTGGGTTCGTAGCCCGGTACCGGCTACCACACAGAGCGAGTTTTAACGACTCAGCTACTACACCCTCTTCTCTCTCACTAACCACTAACATCTTATCCTAGACAGACAGCCCAGATAGCTGAGGTATGTGCCCATGACAGCGTGATTGAACCTTAATTGGGTATACGCACGGAAATAAGTTTGAATGAATAAATGAGTGAATAAATGAATTAGAATGCAATATTATTTGATCGCAAAATAAGCCATTTATTACCAACTTTTCTGAGAGAAAGTTAAACATAATTCTAATATGTATTTGATTACGTGTAGCGCTAGACTACCAGGTCGCCTAAGTCAAGAGCATGCTTATAATGGGTCTGTCTGTATTGTTTTCAATATCGTAGTGATAGCCCCCGGAAATAGAACTCGCGCTGAAGAGTTCCGTTGACGAAGGGGAGCTAAACTATTTTCGATCACGTCTTTTATCTTTCACTTTACATCAATATATTTCGCAAATCCGATCGAAAACAGGTGACGCCATGATATATGTGTGCAATTTATATAAAGCGATCATCCCTCACCCGCCCCTGCCCCATAAAAAGCCCACCAAAACTCAACAACAAGCAAAAAACAAATACAAAAAGAGAAGAAAAATATAAGCTAAACAAACAAACAAAAAAGAGAGCAAAAAAGAAATGTAATAAATTGAAGTAAACTTTAACTTAAAGTCATCGACAAGACACTTTGTCACCATTAACTACTTTAATACCAGTTTTAAGTACTTTACCGTGCATTTCTTAATAATTTACAAGGGACGTAATTGGAACATGGATTTGTTCAGAAAGGTATAAATATGATTTCTAACGTTTCACTCTGATCAAAATACATCGAAAATAATACTTTTAATGTGAAAATACGACTTTTCACCGAATATCACTATTATGGTTTCTGTAGATCTATATATATATATATATATGTATGTATATGATATATTTGATGGCTACATATATAAATACATTGTATAATGATATATCTGATGGCTCCGTATATAAATACATTGTATACTAATATTTGTGAGGTTTCTCATTCGTAGAAGTCGGTTAAGTGCCTGGTTTTTCTACGCGATTGGTGTTTCATGCTTTAACGCTGTTTTATACTTCGTTCATAATAAACTCGACTGTTTGCGTCAAATTCATGGCGCTTTAAAATCATGTCTGGCATCTCCGGGGTCTGGACCTAACTCAGCGGTAAAGCGTTCGCCTGTTGCGTGGTCGGTCTGGGTTCTATCCCCGTCGATTAGCGACTTAGCGATTTAACGCGCACTCAACACATTATAATTATGGTTATATCGGCGTCGGACATATGGTTATGTCGAGAAAAAACTCCAGTGGTTAGCTGACGGGGATCGATCCTAGACCGACCGCGCATCAGGCGGGTACTGTACCACTGGGCTATGCTGCCCGCTCCCACTGGTCTATTTCGTCTTCCAGTCAGTGCACCACGATTGGTATATCAGAGGCTGTGGTATGTGCTATCCTGTCTGTCAGATGTAAAAGATCCCTCGCTACTAATGGGAAAAGAAAAAGAAAAACCGGCCTTGGTGATGTCATCGGACATAAGTCTGGACATAAGTCTGGTAGGCACAGGGTTCGCAACTCGGTGCCGGCTCCCAGCCAGAGTGAGTTTTAACGACTCAATGATTAGGCGTAAGACCACTGAACCGATTTGTCTCTTAACAACTACCCACTAACCCACTGTCCTGGACAGACAGCCCAGATATCTGAGGTAGGTGCCCAAGACAGCGTGCTTGAACTTTAATTGGATATAAGCAAGAACATAAGTGTCAATGAATGAAATAATGGAAAACAATGTATAGCAGGTTTCCTCTCTGAGACTATATGTCAAAATTTCAAAATGCCTGACATTCAATAAGCCTGTGATTAATAAATCAATGTGCTCTAGTAGTGTCCATAATAAGACAGTCCAGACGTCCGAGATGTCTGCCCAAAGCAGCTTTCTTCAATATTAATCAGTCTCGTGTATTAGCCATATAATCTTTTACAATAATTTTCAATGTAATAAATTGATCAGAAAGTTGCTTCTTTTGATGTATCAACCATCTGGGATTGATCTCTCGACCTGTCTCTCCTAAGCTGGTTAAGCTACTGTCCATTTCCACACGAAACCGATATGTCAGTGTCTACTGAATGTGGTTCCACTATTCATAAAAAATAAAATTAATAAATAAATAAATTAATAATAATAATAATAATAATAATAATAATAATAATAATAATAATAAATAGTAATAATAACAATAAACCAATCCCCAGAATGGATCCGGCCTTTAGGCGGTTACATCGATCCGCATGCTAATAGCTCATCGCATCACCCGCACATCAAAGTGTGCCCCTTGGCCCTGCCTTTTGTACAATCTCTCTCTGACCACGAAAACGGCGTTTCTAGAGTAACGCTCGGGGATGCCTCGTCGGTTAGAATAACGAACCAGGCAATGTGTATTACTTTGAAGAAGACGCGATAGTTTAGATAATGTTTAGAAAATGTGGATGGTTACGGATATCGTTAGATCAGACGTCTTAAACCAGCTTTGAGTGCCGCCTGTCTTAGACTGTGTGGGAAGCGGCATGTGTTCTTTGATCGTAAGAGCGAGGCGTCGTCACGTACAACTTGATCTTAATACAAAGCGTCACGTACAACTTGATCTTAATACAACGCGTCACGTACGACTTGATCTTAATATAAAGTGTCACGTACAACTTGGCCTTAATATAAAGCGTCACGTACAACTTTATATTAGCGTAAAGCGTAACGTACGACTTGATCTTAATACAAAGTGTGATGCACAACTTTACAACTTGCTCTTAATATAAAGTGTCATGTACAACTTTATATTAATATAAAGTGCAACGTATGACTTGATCTTAATACAAAGTGTGATGCACAACTTTACAACTTGGTCTTAATATAAAGCATCACGTACAACTTTATATTAATATAAAGCGTAACGTACGACTAGATCTAAATGTAAAATGTGATGCACAACTTTACAACTTGGTCTTAATATAAAGCATCACGTACAACTTTATATTAATATAAAGCATAACGTATGACTTGATCCAAATGTAAAGTGTGATGCACAACTTTACAACTTGGTCTTAATATAAAGCATCATGTACAATTTGATCTTGATATAACCTGTCATGTACAATTTCATCTTAATATAACATGTCACGTACAACTTGATCTTAATATAAAGCGTCACGTACAACTTGATCTTAATATAAAGCGTCACGTACAACTTGATCTTAATATAAAGCATCACGTACAACTTGATCTTAATATAACACGTCACGTACAACTTGATCTTAATATAAAGCGTCACGTACAACTTGATCTTAATATAAAGTGTCACATACAAATTGGTATTAATATAAAGTGTAACATAAGATTTGGTATTAATATAAAGCTTCGCATAAAACTTGATCTGAAAATAAAGCGTCACATACAACTTAATCTTAATATAAAGTGTCACACACAATTTAATCTTAATATAAAGCGTCATGTCCA
>JAECMU010016387.1:0-15585 GCA_016106625.1 Dracogyra subfuscus
ACGTTTTGTTTTTGTGGGAGTTTTAGAGGATCGCTTTGTCAGGTATGTTTGCAGCGCAGTATTGTTAAATAAATGTTAATAAAGATCAATTTTAATCAAATTTCTTTTTAAAAGTATATGATAAAGTACATTTTCTGGAAAAGTTCCATAGGAAGAAATATATCCTGACACCACGTGTTTTCGATAGGATAAGCGACAGATATGACCAAAATGCGAAAAATATTCTTTTCACACCCCACTTGTTGACATAAAAATAGTATTCGAAAAACACATGAAATAGCCTCTCTCTCTCTCTCTCTCTCTATATATATATATATAGATAGATAGATAGATAAATAGATAGATAGATAGATAGATAGATAGATAGATAGATAGATAGATAGATAGATAGATAGATAGATAGATAGATAGATATAGATAGATAGATAGGTATAGATATATTATTTGTTTGCATTTACCACATTTTGATACCCAATAGTCAATGTATTTTTCGTACTGGGGTGTCGTTAAATATATATTCTACTGTATGCTATTATACTCTCAAAATTAGGTGTATATAGGTGTATGGTATTGATGCTAAAATGGAAGCCCGTATGCAAATGGATGGTTCATGTAAAAATGGCAATACTGGAATGGAAGATAACTCTGTATGCCATAGTCTGCGAAGAATCACTGGCATCAGAATTTGATATTGATTCAGCTCGTTGACAAAATCTAATAGGTTTCTTGGATTTGACCTTACCGCTAATTTCAACATTAAGTCCTTTAAATGACATAACATTATGAAGAACACGGGAATATTAGCAATTGGTTTTACAAATAGAGTTCCTGCTTCCATCTGCTTTCTCTCTAAATGAACTCTCCAATTTGTAACTTTGCTTTCTTATCTTCTGTACTTAATCTAATATCTGGTCTTCCTTCGTTTCAAGATTCTGTATAAAAATAATCATCAACGTATTTTATCTAAGACTAACCAAAGTTATAGCCACTTTGTGATGTTTTCAAACTCCATGAAATTCATCCACATAACGTTATGTTCACGCTTAAGATTCACATACACTGTCTTAGGTACACACCTGGGATGTCTGCACGACACGTGTATATACAGACAAGTCCGGCATGCGAATATACAGATATGACTGATATTTGTTATCACACAAAATGTTATCAAAACATGAATTAATGAATGTTTAACGACACCCCAGCACAACAAATACTCATCGGCTATTGGGTGTCACAATGGCTAGTATATGAATTTATATATAGAGGATAATAAACGAGTTACCAGTTATTATCAAATTTATGCCCCGAGTGAAATAATTTTCAGTTGTCACGAGCTTTAGCGAGTGACAAATGAAAATTATTTCACGAGGGACATAAATTTGACAATAAATGGTACCGAGTTTGTTATTCTATTTATTACCTCAACTATTTTTTCTCTAAAAACCTTTATTTTTGACAGCGGGCAGCATAGCCCAGTGGTACAGTGCCCGCCTGATGCGCGGTCGATCTAGGATCGATCCCCGTCAGCTAACCACTGGGTTTTTTTCTCGACATAACCATATGTCCGACGCCGATATAACCGTAATTATAATGTGTTGAGTGCGTCGTTAAACAAAAAACAACAACAATTATTTTCGACGCACATACACGAAGGCCAACCTGTATGGAAACGATGTAAACCACTTTACGCACTGTTCTCAGAATTGCTATAACTTTAATCCCGTTCATAAATAATAATAATAATAAAAAGTTATCTTTATTCTGCTACAAAATCTATAAGGAATTGCATTAAAATTACATTTTGTTATAAATAACAGAGAGCAGTGAACGCACACTCTTTGAACTACATGACGTCATTTTGTGAGTTTGCCAAATCGTGATGACGTCATATTAAGGTCATGGGTTTGTAAGCGTCAAATTGTCCAATAGTGTTGTTCGTTAGACCAATGCAGACTATTTCTCACTGAGAAAATATGGAAACTATTTTCCCTGTTATGAGTGACCGCTGGGGTAATAAATAAATATATATATAATTATATATATATATATATATATATATATATATATATATGTGTGTGTGTGTGTGTGTGTGTGTGTGTGTGTGTGTGTGTGTGTGTGTGTGTGTGTGTGTGTGTGTGTGTTTGTAAAACCAGTGTAAGGAGCTGTGGGGAAAAGTATAATACAATACATAAAATCGAGGTAAGTAAACCTTAAAACTTTGTTTAGAAGTCAAAATGTTACCAAAACAATACCATCAAATTGATGCTACATTTTCCTGATTGCAGCTTGGTACTGTTTTGGGCCCCGTTTACAGCGTTCTGAATCCGCATCTACTGTAGCTATGACAGTGATACTAAAACATAGTTATATGTTGTCTAATAACCAGATACATACTTATGTGTGGTTTAGTAACCTAGAAAGGATACTGAAAAAATAAAGGGAGGGTTGTTTAAGGTGTTATCTATACATGGCATCAAACGCGATTTGGTACATTTTAGATGACACTATTTGTCTCTCTTAAAGATTTAAAATATATTTCTTAAAGGGACATTCCTGAGTTTGCTGCATTGTAACATGTTTCCGACTATTAACATATTCCTACAATTAAACTTACATATCGTGTTTAGAATATCAGTGTCTGTATATTCAATGTGTTTCTGGTCGTCTTAATATTTGTCTTCAAATAATTTCGTACGTACGAAAATATATTTTAGGAAATTAAATGAAATTTAACCTAGTACAAATATTATACCAATCAGAAACATGTTTAATATACAGCCACTAATATTTTATGCAGACAAATGTATTTGATATGTTATTACTATCGTTAAAAAAAAACTCTGTTAGTAACATCTTAAAAATTGCAGCAAACTCAGGAATGTCCCTTACGAAGGAATACATCAAGTGATGGCTTAGATCTCTTGTCGATACCAATCCCATAACGACGCCATCTACAGCACTGGCAATATTTAAAGATGTTTACGTTCCAAGGATACCTACTACGCAGGTATTAACCATGGACAAGCCAGCGTTTGACAACGTGATCAGGCAGTAGCTCTTTCCTTGGCAGTCACATTTTTGTCCAGGTGACTTCTTTAAAAGGAAGCTCATGAATATTAAACATATGACGTCAGTTAACACGTGCCATATATGTTGTACTATATAAGAAGGTTCGGGCCGCGGAGTAGTCAGTTGAAAACCTTCCAGTTTTTAAGTCATATCCAAAATAGAGTTTGAGACATCATCTCATCATGCAGTACACACGGCCTATCAATTATCAGATGGACACAGACGAGCCGCTCGCAAAACGGTTCAAGCAAGATGGTAGCGATTCGCAGTCCGAGCAGTGAGTACATTTTTATACATTGAAATTTACTACAAGTTATTTAGTTCCGAGTCGTTATGGTTTATAAACACTACGACTTATTTGGTACTATTAAAGCCGATTGTTTCATAATGTCAAACAGACAACACTTACATTTTATTATTTACATTATTCCTTTTCATACACCTCAAATGGTTCGGGTCAGCCAGATTTTTGTTCTAATAACGCACATCCGTGTGAGAATTAATGGTTATTGATGTAATCTCTAATCTATTTTAGACGATATTTCTTAGACGTCTCATGTTTTAACATTACCAACATATGTATTGCAGGTTTGTAGATTAACTCAATTTCCACGGCTAAAACTAAGAGTCTGTGCCTTTAATAAACGTGTCAGTATAGTTAAAGACCACACATATATTGTGGGAGAAAACCCGCTTTCGCCACTTCAAGGGCTACTCTTTTCGATTAGCAGCAAGGGATATTTTATATCCACCATCTCATAGACATAACAGCACATACCACGGCCTTTAATTTTCCCCAAAAATTACGTCACTTCATCCTGTAGTAAATGTTTCTTGGATGTTACAATAATATAAAGTTTAAGTAGCAAAATGAAAATATTTTAGATGTTATTATTATTAGTAGTAGTAGTAGTAGTAGTAGTAGTAGTAGTAGTAGTAGTAGTAGTAGTAGTAGTAGTAGTAGTAGTAGTATTCATAACATGAGTATTAATATCTAATACATTTTATTTTATTCTTCAGGAATTTGAGCTTTTCAATTTCTACTCAAGAAACAGATGCCAAGAAAGGAAAGAATATTAGGGTATGTCTAATTCGTATTGAATATTTATTAAGATGTTTAAAAGCGCGGGATCGAGGTGGGCTTATAGTTAACTGCCTTGACAGCATTTGAATTTATTATTTGCCAACATAATTAACATTTTGCCTATAGTATGGCAAAGAGCTCGTTGCTATTTGCGTATTTCCACTTGCTTGTTGCTGATTATTAATTGCTTGGTGCTATGTTTTACTGCACTTTGCAAATTATTATTTTTTTCAAGATATTTTCTTGCTTTTATCCAATTAAGATTCAAACACGCTGTCCTGGACACATTTTTTATTAACTCTAAAATTACCCGTCTTTCAACACATAAGGCTCTTGTTTGAGTTGATTGTCCCTTTAACATATGAAAGTTTATTAAAAAGATTTGTTAATAATACCAACAAAGTGAAACCCAACTACTTTAACACAAACCGGAAGCAAAATCGAATTTTAACCAAATGGGGGAACACTATCAATTTGTTTTACTGACTATTATCCAGGCATCTTTGAATTATGCACATTCGACTGCTTGTAACTGTTCTACTGTATAGTAATAAAACAATAAGTAGGTACATCTCCCTTCTATTCATTTAAACAATCTATTTTTAATTCGATGCCTATAAACCATTTGCATGTACGTAGTTTGAAAAAGGTTTTAATTGTATATTGTAATACAGGGTTGCTGAATACAAATAAATACGAGCGTCTATAAAATCATTATGTTGAAAATAAATTCATTCCAAATATAATATCGCTATTCCTATTTTAACTACATAAACATTATTCTATGTTTTTTTATAGGATGCAACATCCCATCGCATCACTGAAAAGCGGCGACGAGATCGAATGAACAACTGCTTGGCCGATCTGAACAAACTGATGCCGAATCATTATTCAAAACAGGTAACATTATTGACGAATATGTGAGTCTGGTGATAATGTAGGTCAGAAGGAGCATAAATCAAGAATCTTTTAAAGTAATGTAAATTGATTAATGTTTAATGAAAATCTAGCAAAACTACCAAATTCAAATTCTCACTCAACTTCGAAAACTATTCAAATGTTTATATTATTAACATTATTTACGTTTGTCTAAAGTTTGAAATATTCCTCAAATCAGCTCTAATTAGGAACGTGTACGTTAGTTAATGTTTCAGGTGGAGCAATACACTGAAGTCGGTGTGTTTTGGTGTTGTTAAGCTCAGTAACCAGTGGCAACCTGATTCGCGTGATCTTATTGATTCTAGTACTTGTCTTTGTTGTAAGAGGACGAATTACTTGAACGGGTATTTGAGGTAATTAGGCAAATACTAACACAACAAGCTTCAGTCTCACAACAGATTAATGTTAAGTGGTAATTTATAGCTTTGCTTTAATATTATAATTTTGGCATTAATTCTCCACTTAAAAACTGTAGAATAATTATTGTTTACGATACGAATAATTATTTCTATTTGTTTGGTATTTGTATTAAATAACATGTTTTACCATTGAGTGATTTATCAATTTTATATACATTAATAAGGTATTTTCAATCTCATTGTAAATTAAAAATGATACATTAATTATGTAGCGAGACTGACAGCACGTACTGTATTGCCTAAATGTCTCTGTTAGCAATGGAGGTAATTCGTATTTTTACAATTCGGAAGATTGCTGGTTCAAGTAAGATTGCTTTAGCCACAAAAGACTGAACTTACAGACACCACATACTATCTTCAAGAGGAAATAGAATCCACAAAAATGAACGGGTTGATTTCACTTTGCCTCACTCTTGTTTTGAAACAACCAACTGTAACCTCAACAGTAAATATTGTATAGTAAATAACCTTGGTGGGATTTTGTTTAGAAACGTAATTCTAAGAAACGAAATATTTGTCTAGCAAGTTGCTTCGTCATAAAAAAAAGTATTACTCTTTTTTTTATTTGTCCCATTTTATTTCTGATAGATATAGGAACATATTTTTAATTGTCCTAAACCATGCTGAAGAGAATAACTTTAAATAGTGCAAAGCATGTTAACATAACATTTGACTTAATTTATCAACAGTTGTTTTTCTTATAATTCTCTATACTTATTTTTATGCTCAATACAGGGAGCTTGTAAACAATAAGAATTTTGTTTAACAATTTTTATCAGTTTTAATTGTTATCCAATCTCCTCTTCACTAATTATTTCCATGTTTGCAAGTGAGGCTAACCCCAACACGTGATTCAAGCTTCGTCGGCGGAGTTTTTACTAATGTTTTAGCTTAATATTTATATGTTATATTGATATTTGTTAGAAGTACTTTAAAATTGTTTGTCTAAAATACTGATAAGTTTTTGCTAATTGTGATATATACATCATTTGCGCCAGTCATTTAATAGTTTGATGTCTAACATTTTTAATTACAAAGCAGATCCACAGTTGTTAGTTTGGGTTTTGGGTTTTTTGTTTTGTTGGGGTTTTTTGTACTGTTTTTAGGGGATGTTTGTGTTGGGGATTTTGCAGGGGTTTTTTTTAGGGGGGAGTACTTTTTATGGTTTTTTAATTGTTATAAATATGCAAATAAGACAGAAACAAAAACATTTTACATTTCTTAAACGTCAAGCCGTTATACATATTATAAAGCAATGTAATTGCTTGTTTGCACGGGATTTGCTTCTTTATTTTTATTTTTTTGTTAAATGGTTATAGGTGTGGGGGGGTCTCATCAATTTTTTCACAGATGTAAAGAATTTGGAAGCATTATGAAGTCATTAACTGCTGTTGTTCGGATGAAAACATTTATCGTCAGGGTTGTCGTACCCATTTCATTGTGAAGTGTGCTATACATATATAGTTTTGGACATTTGCATGCCTGTACAGATTTGTAAATATCCCCGTAACATGCAATGTTATATTCACATTATTATTTTGGTCATTATATAATTCTGTCGCAAAGTTGTTTCTTGAGGGTTCTGGTTGTTAAAATGTGTATAATGTTTTGATGTTAATGTCCATTTTTGGAAACATATATGCTTGAAGATGTAAAGTAGTCTGGTAGCGAACCACGAAAACCCAAATTAGAGTATTCAGTTTATTTAGTGGGGTTTTTTGTTTGTGTGTGTTTGCTAATTATTCTTGTTTAGAACATCTGTTTCACAGATAAGAAGGATGACATTGTGTCACCTTTGGGCATTTTGAGATTTTAAAATGTTTTTATTTAGCCATTTTGTTGTCAGTAACTTGTAATATTGTCCCAGTAGTACATACAAAATTAGCAAGGATTAGTGATAAATGTTATCAGAATTGTATAAATTGAAACAAATAATAGGCATTATGTATCCAGTTAGGAAACAAAAATAGATTTAAAGTTTTAAAACAATTAATTAATTATATAGGGGGTGTTAAAGCAATATATATTTTAAATGCTCAAAGGTGATAGAATGTAATCCGCCGGAAATATGTTCTGGGATATGTCAAAATAACAATTATAAAAACCTGTTTACGCCAATTTCGACTTTAGAGAAAATTTTCATTTCTCTGCCGGCCTGTAAAAATAAGAACCCATTATAGTGATTTCTATTGTTTACATGATTCATTTGATTGACACCGTGTAATCCTGGTGCAAAAGTTGTCACATCAGTTTTGGAAGATTTTTGATATAAAGGATGTGTTAAACAAATTCAAACATGTTTATTTTTGTTGTTTACACGATTATGCCATTAAAAATAATATTTATATATAATTTTTCTAATTAGTAATTTAGACTATATTTTATATTTATATGATTATGAATGTGTAGTTTTACAATATAGAAAAATCATATTTTTAATTTGATTTGATAATTAAAATGATCAATATATCATAAAATATTGTTATTCATACGCTCATATAATTATAACCCTAAAATATGCCTCTCTTTTTGTTAAGATATTTACAGCATATTATTGTTACGATGCTAAGTATTTTGTTAGTAGATCCGTTGTTCAGTCAACTTATTAAATGCATGTGAAACTAAAGTCAAATATCAATACCTTAATCAGATGTAGCGTACTTCTCTTTGTTTTGCTATTAACCTTTAGCAACCAACCGGTATCATGGTTTGTTCTTCAATATGACAATAATACGATGATGTCCACCGTTTGCTCCATAGCTGGACATATCTTGCGTCACCTTTGGCACATGTAAAGCATATTGTGTGTATTGGTCAATCTACCAATCTACCTTTGTGTAGATTATTATTTTTACATTCCATTTAAAACTATGTGACAAATACTTATTCACTTGCTCAATTACAAATATTTTACAAGAGAGAGGCATATAATAGGGTTGTTGTTTGCTGTTGCATATCTATAATTTATATACTAACTAGTGAAAAACTTAACTTTTCTCTAGATTTATTTTTACAGAATTTCATTTTGTCTCGAGACAATTTGGGAATAAACCAGGATGTATTTTATGGAGTAGAAATGAAGGTAAATTGTTATGAATAATATAGCAGGTGTGTTAAATTTCGCTACCATGCGAACGTGTGTGTGTTTCAAAGTTTGATAAAAGGAGAAGAGTAAATCCAGTGACACGAAATCATGACTTTTATGGCTATTAGCAATCTGGCTTCTACCAGCAATCTTTGTTTGTAATGACTCTAGAAATTGCTTGTACAGCTGGATTTGATAATTATGACATTACTGTGAGCTTGCATTTCAAACAGGCTTTAAGAGATACTTTTGCAGAATTATACTTCAAGTGAAAGTGTTTAATTGAGATCAGCACTTATTTGACAATTTAAATTAACGACACTATATGTTCAATCGTTATCTACATGTATCTAATACTCATTAATGATGCACGTTCATGAAGAGTTAGTTCTGCAAAATGTACCTTTGTAGTAGGATTGTAGTAATTTGTATAATCATCACAGTCAGCTTTGGAAGTAAATTACTGGTTTCATTATAAAGGATGATTTCTTGTGCAAAGTACGGTGTCTCTTAGCAGTAATAGTCTTACTTTTAATAGTTATGATTATTTGTTACGTTATACATTCAAAGATGAAAGTTACCAAAATAATATTACACTAATTCATTGTGGCATTTAAACTTCTCCAATTACCAACGTCAAGTGTCTTTTTGTGAAACTATTAAGTGAATCATGCCAAACACAAATGTTTTTTATTTAAGTATGTGTCATTATTTTGAGAATAGAATGTGCGTTTGGTCTTCCAAACGCATTCATCGTCATCGTCTCATTTTAGTCTGCAGTTTGGTACTATCAATGTCTTCGTAATCCTATTTTTGATGTTTGCTTGTTTCTTGTATCATTTCGTTCAGTACACACGTTGATAGTATCCTATCTGGATGGAACACCGTGCATTAAACATTATACCTGAACACAAATCGTTTAACGAGTGTTATACACTATTGAAGTAGTTGTATCCAGGCTTCTAAAACAATTTGAAAACAACATTGTCCCATAATATAAAAAACAGTTTAGAGCGTAATGAAACAAAATCTTTTATTTATCATAACCAAATGATATACTACACTAATAAAAGCATATTGTAAATTGGTAGTCGTGTCGATATGAGAACAAAGAGCCCAGGTAATTTAGTTATCAGCCTAGGGAAACGCACTCGAAACTTAATTTCACATATTAATTAAATGAATATTTTGTATAAACGAGCAGAAACAGTTGAAACTTGATATTCAATAATCTGATTCCAACTCACGGGATGGGATCACTTTAATATCTCGAAAATATGTAACCTGGAATACAATAATCTGTACATGAGTTTATGTAAATGTTGTAGTGGTAACATTCATTCTTAAATAGTATTAATGGAATGAAAAACAACAACATTGTATAACAACACCATTAGATCACATTGATTTTAAAGGAATTACGATTTCTTTAGATAAAACGACATATTAGTTTTATTAATTTAGATTTATTTAATGTAAGTTTAACTTTAAAAACTTTAAATATTCTTAATTTATGATGTGTATTAAACTAAAATAAAAGCCCACTCATAATGATACATGATTATTTAACATCATGTTTGTATCACTAATAAAATAGTGTAATATATTACACATCAGTGTAAGATGTTACTAATGTTATCATTATTTTTTACCAAATATCTAATTAGTATTTAATATCATTTTTAGTATCACTAAATAAATATGAACAATAAACCAACATTATATCTGACCTACCGTACTCATTCAGACTCCTGTAAATATTGAACAATGTAAGAAGAAACTAAACTGTATCTTTACTAAACATTGACATTTATGTATTTCCCCTTATATAACATGCAAGCACAAGGTGATACTCGGAAGATATGCACAGCAGATAACGTAACAGTACATTTTCTTTATATTCTCAATATTCAAGCTATATATCTTTATACTCTTTTAGGGTCAAGGACGTGTTGAAAAAACTGAAATCATTGAAATGGCAACAAAGTTAATCAAGAGTCTACAAACAGATGTTGAGAAAAATGGTGAGTACTTGATGATAATGATTCCGTCTACAACTGTAAGATGTATATTTTGTTATTCATTTATTATATCATGAATTTAAGTTATTTTTACAGACACCGCTATAGTGCCTTAAAACAGATGTTTAGGGACTGCAACCCAAAACCCATTTACCATTTATAATAATTATGTTTAGCATTTGCAGCTACTGTGTTATTATTTTCAGTTACCGTTGAGTTGCACACTAAATAAATTAAATTAATAAGTTTTACGATAAATAATAACAAGTTTAACAAATGAAACCAAACATGCTGATTATCTATGACAATCATCTTAAACTAATAAATAAAATAAAAATTAACAAAAGAAAAACTAGCCGTTCTATCAATTCATTCATCGTGGTTCCACCTGAAACAGATCAATCAAATCGATATTAACTGACTAGCAAAAAGTATAAATGAACAATGTCTTATTTTCAGAATCTGAGAAAGGTCAAGACCCTATGTGTCTGACTCCCCTGGGTGAGAATGCCAAACCGTGTTGCATCTCCAAATTCTACATGGGCTTCAAGGAGTGCCAGGATGAGGTCATGCGCTTCCTTGTCGAGAATGAGGACAACAACATGTCGGACCAAGTCTGTGTCTGCATGACGGAGTATCTCGGCAAAGCCTCCAAGAAGTTTCTACCTACTGGTAAGCTGAACATTTATTACAAACTAAAATCCTCGATGTATGATAATAAAAAGAAATTAATCCATTCGCAAAAGAAAGATGAAGTTATTCTACTCCAGTGGTTGAAGTGGCCATATATTCAAAATAGTCTTTACGGTGATGCATGTCATGTAAGTGAATCCTGTTCATTTCTGAGCCTCGAGTGATTGTGAACCAGTTCGTATGATCGATCTACCTTCGATTGTAATTTCTCGATATATTAAGACTATGATGTTGAATCCGAACAAAATATGTAATATGTTTTCTTTGGAAATGTTCAAAATGCAATTTAAATACAAGGATATTCGAATATTAGTGATACTTTATATTTCGTCACAGACGAAATGCTGATGGCGTGTTACTAATAACTAGCTGACAGTACATGTACAGTGCAAGTTTGTTCTACTGAAGAGGAAGACTGAATAACATTAAATTGTTCCAGAGAATATTTATCCTTAATTTTATGAAGTAGAAATTAAACTCTTTTTTTACTTGTATTGAATATTATCCTAATTAAGGCTAACCATGTCTGGATCATTTCGTGCACCATTTATCTAGGGGTGACCAGATGATCAGCACCTTTTATGTATTGTGCCTTTTGCACTAGTTTTGTTATATTTAGTATACAAATAATATGAACTACTAATAATCAAACATAGTATCATTTATAACTTGGTTTTATTTTGTTACAGGGATCAAGATAAAGGAAGATGTTGATTATAACGGCACTTGGTCATACCCAGGTGGAATGACTAGCCGTGTCTCTTCAGATTCGTTATCGCCATCATCTGCAGATGGGAACATTTCAAACGACATGACACAAAAGAGGAACAAATATATAAACTCCGACAGCGGCTTTACAAACATGGATTCAGCGTTTTCGTCCGTGAGTCTCCCTTTGAGACAGTGCCAAACAGAAAGCGTGCAGCTGAGCTCTAACACGGCACAGGAGTTTTACGCAAATTACAAAAGATCCAATACATCTAGCTGCTCTGGACAAGGTACCTACAAGTTCAAACACAACATCACTCAGCGTTTCGCACAGCAGGCGCAGAAGGTCCAGCAAAGTGACACATCCTCGAGCTGTTCCCACGAGGAGCATAATCTGCAGACGGCAAGACAAAGGATACTGAAAAAAATGCTATCCAGCTACAGTCATGGATCGACGCCGTATCCCGTTTCCAGTGATGGCAGCTATAATCAAAGCACCCTGCACAGCAGCGTCAAATCAGCTAGCGGCCAAGCACAACGAGCGTCTGATTCCAACATCAACATGTATCTTCCTGGATTTGTTCTTCATCCATCAGGCAGCCACTACTTTCCCATCTCCATAGATTCAGCAAGGGTGCCACAGTCGTTCTTATCCAGCATTGAAGGTTCTTCCCTTGTTTTCCATCCAATCAGTATACCAGTCCGTTTCTGCGGCCCATGCATTCCGGTAGGAGCAAACATTCAGAATCCTCAATAGACTAAATACTTGAAGCGTTGGACATTATCAATTGCCACAGTGTTGACAATAATTACTCCTTGTATAATTGCAATGTTTTGACTGTGTATTTGGTTTGGCATCTCATATAATCGTGTATTTGAGTGTATAGTGTTGTAGGAGCCTAAAAAGAATATGTAGACAGTAAAATGAAGAATATTCAAAACTGTTTTGTCCACATGACGTCAATAATCGACACTACATTTGGTAGAGATGATGCATTGGCAGTCTTTCCTTGTATATTGTTGTCTATATGTTTTATTGTTGTAGTGTGAACGGTATTGTGAGACGCAGATGAAAAGAAATAAATATAATATGTCAATGTTATTAACCAGCATTGTTATTTTTTCTCAAATGATGAGTGTTCCAAATGTGTTTGATCAGTTAGTTAACATAAATACATGATCAGCAGAAGTTAGTTTATGTATTCATGAAAAGGGAAAACTATCCAAGTTTTATAGGGGGTGGAGTTGGGGTGGGATTTCGGTGGAACTGTAAATGCTTTTATTAAGTGCATTTCTTCATTAAAATATATTTTGGACTTTGGATGATACAAATAGCACTATTTCCCTCTTTATTATTGACAAACGTAGCATTAGCTAGTACTGGAACAATGCTAATAACTGTTCACCTTACGCCATTTTAACAGACAGAGCATACAGCATGTACAGTATAAAAACAAATTGGAACATGGTGAAGTATGGACACCTTTAGATTCCCGAGTTTACATGTACAACGAACATGGAATTGTGATATTTTATTGCCATAATGTACACCGTTGTTCAAACGAGTGAATTGCCATGGTATTAAAAAGAGGAAAACAATTACCTTCTCTCGTCCACAATAACCGGACGTTATCCGTTAACCAATTCAATGTGTTTGAAGCATGTAAAATCCATGTCATTTGAGCACTGGAGCGGGCAGCATAGCCCAGTGGTACAGTGCCCGCCTGATGCGCGGTCGGTCTAGGATCGATCCCCGTCAGCTAACCACTGGGTTTTTTCTCGACATAACCATATGTTCGACGCCGATATAACCGTAATTATAATGTGTTGAGTGCTTCGTTAAACAAACAAAAAAAAACACACAAAAAAACACACAAAAACAACAATTGAGCACTGGAATAACAAGATTGCATGGATGATGTCAGCAATGTTCATTCATTAGTGTTTGGCACATGCCAAATACAAAATGAAACTAGAAAGTATTTACTATAAAGGTATAGTGGGATGCTGAATTTAGGTTTCAAAAATAATTAGTAATTTATTGGCAATCGAGACAACTTTCTTAGAGAGAAAATATGGCAGATATATTGAGCTTTTGGGAGGCTGAATACCAAATTGCAAATTTGCATACTATTAGTTGCTTGCATATCGTCAAATCGCTACTTGCAGCTTTATAATTCTTCATTTTAAATGTTGAGTACATCATTAACATCAGCGGGAAAATCAAGCTTTCCTTCATTGGGTAGGATTATATTTTACTTCATGATCTAAGATATGTTCAATAAACTATAGCAGTATACATGCTGCATCTCCCCAGTGTATGACCAGCCTTGGTGGCGTCGTAGTTAAGTCATCGATCTACAATCTGGTAGGTACTGAGTTCGGATCCCAGTCGAGGCATGGGATTTTTAATACAAATACCGACTCCAAACCCTGAGTGAGTGCTCCACAAGGCATTAAGTTTAGTTTAATTTACAACCTGTAACACATTTTTATAAAGTTACAATTGAGTGAAACATGAGTCTTTGACTTTGAAATGGTGAAATACCCTCTAAAATATAATAAAACTCGACTACAGAACAGTTACTTCTCAAAGGCACGTGCCTTTTACAAAATATGAGAAATGTATTTTGTGATATTAAAAAACATCAGGATGACCAAAAACACTTCGAATGTACGGAAATGAATACTTTAAACAATAAAATTTAAGTAAAGTATGATTTCAGTTATCAAAAAACACCTCTAATAGTCAAAACTATGTCTTAGGGTATGTCCCTTTAATATTTGTAAGAAGCCCAAACTGGATTTTGTATTTAAATAATTTTGTATGTATGAAAACAATATTTTAGGAAATAAAATGAAATGTAACCTTGTACAAATATTACAACGATCAGAAACACGTTTAATATATAATCACTAATATTTTATGCGGATTTGTTTTATTTGATTTGTAATTACAATCTTTAAAAAGTCTCTCTTAGTCAATAACATCTTAAAAATTGTAGCAAACTCAGAAATGTCCCTTTAACCAATTTTCCGATGCCATATAACCATAAATAAAATGTGTTGAGAGTGTCATTAAATAAAACATGTATAGTGCAAGTGGTCGTGCTAATCGCATAGCGTAAATGGCTGACAACAAACGAAAACTGTATAGCATTAATGCCGAAGGACAAACCCGTAATACGTCATCAGGATTGTATGTGTGTACAGTGCAGAGTCGAATGGGCATTTGGCAAAATAGTGGTTGATTCCATGAATCTCCGTCTAGTACCTCATCTATAGGACAGCTACTCCCGAGTATATCCTTTACGGGAGATTTCATTTTTCTTGCACAGAAAGTGGAAATTATTTACAGAATATCTTACACCCTTTATGGTGAGTTGAGACTTTACGAACAATTTGACTGCTTCCATCTTATTATATAACGACGTTAGACACAACACTAGTTTATCAAGCAGAAGCAATAGCTTGCTCTCCTGACCATGCTTCAACGAATGCGATTATTTGGCTCTCGCACTCTCTCTGGCTCTCTCTGTCTGTCTCTCTCTCTCTGTCTTCTCT
>JAECMU010016400.1:0-10953 GCA_016106625.1 Dracogyra subfuscus
TATTGGTTTAATGTTTCTGATAATATTAGCTAAATATTCCTGATCAGATTAGTCAAATATTCCTGATGATATTGGCATAATGTTTCTGATAATATTAGCTAAATATTCCTGATACGATTAGTCAAATATACCTGATGATGTTGGTTTAATGTTTCTGATAATATTAGCTAAATATTCCTGATCAGATTAGTCAAATATTCCCGATGATATTGGCATAATGCTTCTGATAATATTAGCTAAATATTCCTGATACGATTAGTCAAATATACCTGATGATGTTGGTTTAATGTTTCTGATAATATCAGTTTGATGATATTGGTTTAATGTTTCTGATAATATTAGCTAAATATTCCTGATCAGATTAGTCAAATATTCCCGATGATATTGGCATAATGTTTTTGATAATATTAGCTAAATATTCCCGATAAGATTAGTCAAATATACCTGATGATATTGGTTAATGTTTCTGATAATATTAGCTAAATATTCCTGATCAGATTAGTCAAAAATACCTGATAATATTAGTTAATGTTTCTGATAATATTAGCTAAATATCCCTGATAATATTTAATACACATACATGTGTATAGCAAAGTTAAAGTTTATTTTGTTTAGCAGCACCACTAGTGCCATTTGATACTGTTGACATACAGTGATAGGTCTACACAAAACTCATTACATGTTTTCATCAGTCACGTAATCGGGATAACTTGTAAAATGTTGGCATTTCCTAACACTACAACAGTTACTTCACACAATAAAAAACCTATAAGTTTCATTGTGTTTCATTATTTTTTATGGCACAATTCAAGCACTTTTCCAGGACAACATAATTAAGCTTAAAGATAGCTTCCCAATAAAATTGAAGACCAACTACGGTCTGATATATTGAGGGGCAATGAGGACAAAAAGGGATGAAGGGCACGGCAATATATTGCTGGTGGCAGGCGTGAAACTGAGGGGGCTTTACAGTAAATGTTGTAGGACTGTCTGAACAAAGCCCCAACAAATAGAGGAATTAAAATCTTCATATCCCAGAAAAGAACACTACCAAGTTGACTACTTTGACAAACCTCCTCGAAAACACCAGCTCTGTTGATTTTGTCTCGTATGAGGTCGACAATGCGCAGACTACAGATGGAGAAAGCCTTTAGATATCGGTCTTCTATGAGATGTGGGTTGTGTAGATACAGGTTGGTAAACACAGTCTGAGCAAGAGAGTGGCCCTCAAGCCATGTCACCTGCAAACAGTAACATAGTTTCACAGAACACACACAGCATTCCATAAAAATACAGTTACAGACTAGATATTTCATATAGTAATTGTTTCATAATGTTAAAAAAAATATATTTTTTTTTAAATGCACAATAACGAGTCGTTATTATTTAAAGTACCAAATTCAATAAAACACTACTTGTATATTGTATACAATACTGTTTTATAACAAAGCAATTCAACAGCCAATAATGCAAAATAACTGTTTAATATTTTTCAAAGGCTTAATATGTTAACCATTTCCAGTCTGAATTGATTCAAAAAAAATTTCAAGAAGGTTCTGTACATACACCATACATATTGTTTATTATAGATTATTTAGTTGAAGATAATCATAATAAGCAATACATTGTCTGCAAGACTAATACATAAGTTGTAACAAATGAATGATAACATGTGTTTGTAATAACCAACACTGTGAAATGATCTTTGATGGGACGACAAACCTAACCAAGACTGTAAACTGATCTTTGAAAAGATGACAAACAAAAACTTACTAAACAACACAATGTAGCATCAGTTATTCCGATCAGTTCAGGCAATGCAAGATCCTTAATCTTTATAGTTCCAGCCTTAATAAGGAATAAAAACAAAATTATTAGTCATGTTCATACATAGACAAAACCACACAGCAGTTCATTGACAGGGCTTCTACACTTTTATAAAAATCCACTTGCTTTAGGATCAGTGATTTTAAAAATGTACTAGCCATGATTAAAAATTCACTAGCCCTACTTTAAATAAATACAATTTTACTAATAGTAATAATCAGATATGTTACCAAAAGAGGAAGATTGAGCTTTAAAATCCTTAGATTGGGGTGGAAAAGGAGGCAATATAATCATATTTACAAAATATGTAAATGCAGCATTTGACAAGTTTTTTCCACTAGCCATCAGGCTAGTTATAGTAATTATTAACTAGCCCAACACTAAATATCACTAGCCATGGGAGCATAATCTAGAAACACTTGAGTTGTTTTGGCATGTTATTTATTGCACGAGTATATAGTGAGTACAAATGTTATACCATGAGACAGTGTAGCGATTGAGTGTTATAAATCTTGCAAAGTGTAAACGAGTGCAATCAATAACGTGGCAAAACAACTGTGCTTCTGTATTTATTACATACAATATTTCTATATTATGATTAACAAACGTTTAATTGAACAACACAATATACTTTGTCTGGGAAGTTGGATGAATTTTATGGAATTGACAGACCACTGGGAACATGACATCATTCCTGGCTAGGGATATGATATCATGTGGCAGAACATTTTTTTGTTTGTTTGTTTAACAAAGCACTCAACACATTATAATTACGGTTATATCCGCATCAGACATATGGTTTTGTTGAGAAAAAACCCAGTGGTTAGCTGACGGGGATCGATCCTAGACCGACCGCGCATCAGGCGGGCACTGTACCACTGGGCTATGCCACCCGCTGTGGGTGAACACTTAGTATGCATGCAAGAGTTTTTACCACACGTTCAATAAAATAAGTTTTTATTGCATGATCAGAATAGTCTAGATCACTATAGATTAAAAAGAACATACAGGTACATTCAACCCATAGTCTTGTGCAGAGAGATATTGTTGTTTTAATGCCCTTAATCAAGGGATGACAATGTAATAGCCCATAATCAAGGGATGACAATGGACCAACCCTTAATCAAGGGATGACAATGTAATAGCCCATAATCAAGGGATGACAATGGACCAACCCTTAATCAAGGGATGACAATGTAATAGCCCATAATCAAGGGATGACAACAGACCAACCCTTAATCAAGGGATGACGATTCTGCCCTTAATAAAGGAATGATAATGGAACAGCCCTTAATCACGACACCAGAGCAGCTGTTAATCAAGGGATGACAACGGTTCTGCCCTTAATCAAGGGATGACAATGAAACAGCCCTTAATCAAGGGATGATATTGGATGTCAAACATTTGGTAATTATGACATATAGTCTTAGAGTTTAAAACCCTATCAGTAAAACTGAAACTTTATTCTGACAGACCAGCCTTGCTGGCGTCGTGGTTAGGCCATCGGTCTACATGCTTGTAGGTACTGGGTTCGGATCCCAGTCAAGGCATGGGATTTTTAATTCAGATACAGACTCCAAACCCTGAGTGAGTGCTCTGCAAGGCTCAATTGGTAGGTGTAAACCAGTTGCACTGACCAGTGATTCATAACTGGTTCAACAAAGGCCATGGTTTGTGCTATTCTGCCTGTGGGTAGCGTAAATAAAAGATCCCTTGCGGCTAATCGGAAAGAGTAGCCCATGAAGTAGTGACAGCAGGGTTTCTCTTAAAATCTGTGTGGTCCATAACCATATGTCTGTCACCATAAATAAAATGTGTTGAGTGCATCATTTTACAAAACATTTCTTTCTTTTCTTTATTCTGACACTACAACGGATATTGACCCCGTAGTCTGTTTATCAACTTTAGGTAAGTGCGAACTAAAGAACCAGCCAATACCTCGATGCCCTGCTCCATAGTAAGGACCTTCCTCTTGATCTGGTTACACACCATGCCGGCGTCCATCTTGGGATCCATCATCTCAATGGCCGACATGGCTTCAAACAGTCCAAACCTTGACAAAAAGCAACAAACTCAACAACACTTAAACCTAGTAACCCAAACATCAATACAAAATTATACACAATGAATGGAAATTATACATGATATGTTTTTCTAACAGGGAGAGTTGACGTTGTGACCACATATGCAAAATATTTATAATTTAAAAAAATATATATATATATTATCAGGGTTGGAATTTTTTTTCATTTTAGTGGGGGTACCAGGTACCTAAATCGTAGTTCATATCACAAAACATTTCTGGTAAAAAAAAAACACCGTTATTGGGAATAATGTACATAAATACTGGGCTATCTCTGGGTGGGCAAAACAATTCACTAAATCGTCAATCAAACTTCAAAAATTGTCAGTTATTTTCTATTGGACAATTTGACACCTACAAACCAATGGCTTTGTTGGTACTAAATATGACGTTGTTACGCTTTGACAAACACACACAATGATGTCATGTAGTTTAAAGAGTTTGCGTCTCTCCGTTTTTGGTGTTAAATTTATAACAAAATGTCATTTTAATGCAATTCATTATAGATTTTGAAGCAGAATAGAGAGAACTTGTGTTTTTTTAATTATCTATGAACATGATTAAATTACAACGTTATTATAATTCTCAGAACAGTGCGTAAAGTGGTTTACATCGTTCCTATACAGGTCGGCCTTCGTACATGTGCGTGGAAAATAAAGGTTTTTAGAGAAAAAATAGCTGAGGTAATAAATAAAATAACAAACTCGGTACCAGTTATTATCAAATTTATGTCCTTCGTGAAATAATTTTCATTTGTCACTCGCGAAATAATTTTCATTTGACACTCGCTAAAGCTCGTGACAACTGAAAATTATTTCACTGGGACATAAATTTGATAATAACTGGAAACTCGTTTATTATCCTCTATTTATCCTATAACTTACCTATGATATCCATGCCATAAACCCATGTGATAATTTACTTTATTAACCGGGTTAATAATGGTATGCAAATTTGTAAGGTATCTAGGTTATGTGTTGCAGTAAATGAGTCCTTTGCTTACACGCCAACAAGACCTGTGTACCTGAGCGTAACGTTTTCAAAGATTTGTTTAAAATGCGTGACGTCAAACTGATCTGCACTAATCGTGATGACGTCATATTATCGATGGCGGCGACTTTAGTACTGTGAATTACTAAAAAGTAATTATAATGTTATTTTAGAAGTGTTATAGGATAAATAGAATTTGCTACTCGTGTTTTTTAATATGTAAAATATCAACCTCGTCAAGTTAATCGGTATTTGTGTAATCGGTAAAACTGATTAACATAGACTCGGTGGATATTTTCCATATTAAAACAATACTCGTGACGAATCCTCCCTATACTCAACAAGTCGAAGTACCAATATAAAGTGATATCATCAGATAGGATGTTCTCTGATGACGTAATTTTTACGTTCATCAAGAAATGAACAAACTCATGTTCTTACAGCTGAACCAGTGAGATGACAATGGTATTAAAAACTTAATTATTATAAAATGCAGCTTTTGTTGTCCTGCTTAAAGTTAAACCATGGATATTTAATTTAAAACCAATAAACAGACTAAACACATGGCTAGGTTCAAGCTGATGGTTTCCGACGACAAACACGAGAACATACGAGGAATCATGAAGCAAGATGCCCAGTCCCAGCTGTGACGATGCATCAATGAATTCTTTGGTCACATCAGTCCAGTTGTACAAAGGCTTTTCACTCTTCTCCGTGCAATTTTCCATTCTGAAGCATTAAAATAGAATGTGATAAAAAAAAAAATCAAGCATTACAGAAACGGGCACTAAAAAAATAAAACATTTTTTTACAAATGACCTTGTTTTTCATTATCAGCATTACTTATAGTATCTTGTACGTGTGTGTACATATTGTCATCAGGGAAAAATATATATTTTCATGATAACACCTCAGAGTCGGCTTGACCTGTTTACGTGGGGTGTAATGATAGGATCAAACCGTATTGCGATACAACAAACCGTACTGCAATATGTATTATGATACTGCTGATATTATTTACATATAATATTTATGTGGGTTTTTTTTATAGATAAAACTATTGGTTAGTCTGTCTGATATCAGCATATCTACTACTTCAGCAGGGTTTCTAGAATTTTTATAAAATCCACTAGCCATTGGATCAGTGAGTTAAAAAAATTACTAGCCACGATTACAAATTCACTAGCCCTACTTCTCTTTAAGTTGATAACATGTTACTAAATAATAGTAATAATCAGATATGTCACCTAAACAGGGAGATACAGGTTAAAAACACTAACATTGGGGGGTTGAGGTGGGGGTATGATATTATTATTTACAAAATAGACTCAACTGCAACATTTGACCAAAAATGGTCACTACTAGTAGCTGTCGGGCATGGCAATAGTAGTTATTTACTAGCCCAACACTGAATATCACTAGCCATGGGAGTGGGGCTACCATAATCTAGAAGCCCTGCTTCAGTGCTGTTACAATGTTCCCAACTCACTCAGAGCTAGCCCTGATATGTTTATATATGCTACCAGGAATGGAAGTGGGGAGGAGAATAAAATGTCAAAGAGAAAGGAATAACAACAATTTAAAAAGTATTGTTGATATATTGCCCTTTTATTTATTTTTGGACTGTCAATTCTTCTTATTTTTGGCTTGTAACTTTTTACTTCTTTTTTTAAAATGTATTCTATTAACTTGTTTACAATTGCTATTTTTAAAACTCTGCCCATTTTCAACTCTTACCACCCCCAGGGGTCTCATTCATCCAAAAATATTGAGACAATGGACTTGTGACCTTATATTTTGAGACTCCATCAGGAATGTTGGAGAGTCCATGAATTGATATATCCAATAAAATATCAAGTGACATCACAAAAACATTGACATTTAAATGGTGTAGTAATAATACCAATTTTTTAAAATTAAAATGTATGATAAAATATAAAACAAATACTTGGTAACTAATATATATATTCAGTAATAATGCGGAATTTTTTTTTATTGAGAAAGAAATTTTTTCTGCAACGCGAGTTTTAGAACCAAACATTTTCAACCAGTTTTGTTTAGTTGATCTACCTCACGGTGTGAATAAGTGCTCTTTGCATGTCCACGTGACCAGTCTATTATTTGCCGATTTACTTTACAGTAAATTTTGATGTTAAAAAAAACATCGTAATGAAGTTAAATAAAAATTTAAATTTACTGCATCCACAGGGACGCACGTTTATGCAATATGGTGCGTCCCATCCCTGATCGCTGCATCTGGGACCCGGGACTCCAGGTCCGTGAGAACCCTGCACCCCCCACATCCTGAGTCAGGCCACCGATCTTATTGGAGGTTGGACTCGGGATGGGTGTGTTCGAAATCCTAGTGGTATATGAGCACGCTGAACTAGATATCATCATCATTTTCAGAACTGGTGGTGTAAGTATTATTTGACACTCAAACTAGATAATTATAATGCTAAACACTACAAGTTCTGCTAAACACTACAAGTACAACTTCTGATTTCGACATATAGCCCTTTCCGCAAGTATCAATGAACCCGTATCAATAACTCTGGTCCGAGTTGTCCACGGGTCCGAGTTGTCTGGTCCCCTATCAGTATCAATCAGACACTGGTATCGGACATAATAAACATGTTTTATCAGTTTCCACACTCACCAAAGACTTTTTTCTTTGGCGTTGAGTTTGGAGACATACATAGATTGATGTTTTTAGTGTATGTGTATGTCAGGATAGAAACGGTTGATCGATAACTTAACCGTACACAGATAATTAATTAACAAAGTTTCGGGACAGTAAATGTTACTTTGTGGTTCTCACTAGCCCAAACTTAAAAACAACTATCCACGGGCTACCGGATTTGTCAAACTCTGGGCATGTGCCACACTTAAAGTATGCCAGCTTGTGGACGACTATGACAATTGCCAATCAACTATTGTCAAAGGAAAGTGTTGAGGACCGTGCACCTAATTAGAATATCTTTGACCTTTTAAAGGTGTGAATACCTGTGTACTGTTATGTTTCAAAAGTTGAAGACACAAAGTCAATTGTTACACCTGTATGGCCAATCAAAGTGTAACGGAAATTCATTTAACGTGCTTCCACGATGTTGAGGACCTTACTTACACACTTAACTTAAGTTAAGGAGGATCTTAATTATGAAAACCTTGAGCATAAACAAGGCAAATTCAGTGGCATAGGGCAACTACTTTGCTCAAATGATCCCTTAGATATATCAGACTACTACTTCAAAATGCAATTTCTGACAGTGATGTACATCAAATTGAAAGTGTTTGAAATAATGATGGAGCCAGGAGTGGAGTGGCGGTTTACAATTGAATTCCAATTTGGCTTGGTCCACAACTGGCACAAGACCTCTGGCAACAGACCTCTCTTTTTGTATCTGAACGACACACACGTCAATCATAAAGTAACTAACATCAGAAAGCAGACGTCTCAAACAAAACATGTGCTTTAATCAAAGATCTAAGCAAACCTTTATGGAACAAGTTGAATTGTCACACAACTTTCTCAATGCAAGTCGCCATTGAACTGACTCGCACTTAAATATTTACTGAAATCTCATTGGTCTAAATATTCCTAGCGGAAATTATTGACCCAATTCGAGCGTATTACACGTGTGTACAATAACTATGCTGCATGGGAAACTGCCAGTTTTGTTGGGGATGGATATAACATCATTCATAATGGAATAATCAATTGTTTTATTGCAAAACATTGCTGTAAGAGGCCATGTCACAATTACAAATACAGAAAATACGAATGTCATTCAGAGAGAGAGAGAGAGAGAGAGAGAGAGAGAGAGAGAGAGAGAGAGAGAGAGAGAGAGAGAGAGAGAGAGAGAGAGAGAGAGAGTTAAAAATGTTAGTTTCTTTTGTTTAACGATACCACTAGTGCACAATGATTTGCTAATCATCGGCTGTTTTGTAATTTTGACATATAGTCTTAGAGAAGAAACTCGCTAAATGTTTCCATTAAAATCAAAGGATATCACATACCACGGCCTTTGAGAGAGAGAGAGAGAGAGAGAGAGAGAGAGAGAGAGAGAGAGAGAGAGAGAGAGAGAGAGGCAGACAGGTAGGCAGACATACATACATAGAGATATAGAGATATACAGATAGATATTCATGCACGTCCATGCAAGCAGTGTAATAATGTAAATAATGTCAAATTTGTTTGTTGTGGGTAACTGGAGTATAAAAGAGAAAACAAATGTATCAGATCTAGGGAGCTACTCTTGATCTATTAAGTTAAAAAAGTCCGTTACCATTTCCATTTTGATCGACCGTTCAAAAACTGCGCCAAAATTCCTACATACTGAAATGCGCACCTTTTCTCTTTGGCATATTAACGGCTCCATTAAAAATTCCATAACCCAACAACCACCCCTCCCCCCCCCCCTCCTGTTACCGATCTTGATCGGGCTGCTGGTGATCACTTGTACCTGCCAGAGCGGGCGGTCCCTCCTCCCCCCCCCCCAAACTTTCCGTCATGGACGAAAGAGCTTAAACCCTTTGATTGATTGATTGTTCAGATTACCACGGAAATTTATTTAAGTGATCGGAATAATCCGGTTTCTGAATGTTGCACAATCTGATTAAACAAGGGAAATGACTCTTACACACCTGTCAGTCGTTTGTGTCACAGAGCTCGACATAGAGTTAACATATATACATTTTTCGTTTTCTTTCAATGTCTTTAGTTTATTTTAGTTCAGTTTATTTGTGTTTGTACATAAATGTCGCGATTAAGTAGTCATAAACCTAATCTTAGTAAAATAAACGAAATATTTGTGTATATATCAAGCGTGTTATTATTTTATAACTACACTAAGACAAAAAAACGCTTAACAATTTATTAAAAGTGCTTAAATAAAAGAAAACTCGTGACTTTCAAAGTGGAATCAAACACAGGATTTAATTGATGCATCATTTGTCAGTATAAATAACAGGACATTTTTAATATAAAATAGAGGCGTAGCCGTCATGTCACTGGATGTAGCTAAGGGGGTGGGGGTGTCAAGTACAAAACAGTAGCCCCAAGGGTGTCGTCCCATTTGGTCGAATCCCAGTTGGTCGAATTCCCATTTCGTCGAATATGAAGTGTTTGTCTGTTATGTAAACACTACCTAATTACCTACGCATTGAATGAGCTGACTATTATTGCCGTTTCTCCATGGCCTCTTTATGTTTATATAAGTATATAAACGGTCTGCTGTACATAAACATAATTATGTTAAACTGATGTCCTTTCTGAATAGCCTCTTGAGTATATATATTTGCAAGATGGTTTTTTTTAACACCACAATATGAATCTACTTTACATAACAAACCTGAGGATGATAAGGGCAGGGACACACATTGACTAACACAGACGAATGGATGAATGAATGTCTAACCCACTAACACCTAACCTGTATTAGGCTGTAGCAGTACCTACATAAATTATATTTAGGCATACGGCGCTAGGCCCTTTATAAATACACAAACACTACAAGGTATTAACCTTTAAATTAGCTAGATAGATTAGGTAAAATCCCCTCACTTCCTGGATATACCACTGTACTTCCAGGAAACGAGCGGATTGGGTAGCTTACTAAGCTGTTGGTTTACGCAAGATTAGGAATATAGGACAATAAGTACAACCTAAACAAATGGGGCTTTCCGATAAAGTGTACGCATACATTACAAAACAATTAATGGCCCAGCACATACCCTAATAAGGAACCAAAAAAATCGGCTCCGGGTATACAGCACTGCACTGCACAGGAGGTGACTGAGCACAAGAAAATCGGTCATCTCCAACCAAGCCCCCACATTTACTTTCCTTGCTGCTAATGGACACCTCGCGCACTCCAAGTTACCAACTCAACAACTCAATGGACTACTCAACAACCGGCTCAACACAAACGCCACCACCTCGTCCGGAAAATACCAATTGCTCGAGTTTCCCCTGGGTTGTCATGCAACGATCATAGGAGATCAGGTCCTTTTAAGGACCCTACGGGCAACCTAGGGAAACACCCTACTAC
>JAECMU010016407.1:6395-21429 GCA_016106625.1 Dracogyra subfuscus
CCCCCCCCCCACCACACTTTTTTTCAGAAAATGACGTCCATGATGGAGTGAAATCCATTTCAACCCTCTTGGCAACTTTAGTGGACCATTGCCATAATTCAATTATTGTAACAAAATGTCATTAATAAATGGAGTATGGTGGTTATGAAGATGGTTAAATAAAGTAAACTTAGGAACAAATCAAATTATATTTGTTCAGGTAATACTTTGTTAGATTATTAACTAGGTCAATGGTCTGTGACAATATGCCTTTAAACATATATTCATTTCCTGTTCATTTCCGGTTTGGAGCTCGTCGAGATAAGACATGTTTGTTTAGCTTGTGCATATTGCACGTGCTTTCACAGCTCGACTTGGGGATCCTTCACTTCGCTGTTTTTATCAGTGAAGTGAAGCTTTCTACTGGGAGTGGCCATTGGAACTGACTGAACGCTGGAACGCTTCTCATTTTGACAGTCTGCACTACCAAGTTGGATTCTTTTGTAGCAAGATTCTTTGCCTCCACGTAATTTTTCCATCAGACTATGTTGATTTTGGGGACTCGTACGACGGCCATTCTGCAGAATACCACGGTTGTTCGCGTTTAGTCTCTACATGTCCAAACCTGTCCTAGCAGCACTGGAAGATTGACCGTCCCACTCTAAGAAGAAATAGGAAGCGGGCTCAGCTCCTACTACTCTTTTCTAGACTTTTCTTTGTTTTATTGTGATACCATCTCATATCCTCCGGATACCAACCCATGATGACTGGACTATACCCTAGTCAGATTCTTTCAGATGGATCCAGCTTCTCAAGATCTGTATTTCTGCACAGCACTACACCTTCAACATCTACTGACTGTTAATCTAGGGGTTTTCTTGACAGGATGCAACCGATCTCGTCCCTACAAGCTGTACGCCCTAAAGGCCTTAACGCACATGGAAATATAGATCAGACTCTAAACTTTTAGACCTTCGTTCGAAAGTTTGATGTCGAAATTACTTTCTTTTTTTAATATTATTAAATAGTCAGATCCTCTCTTATTTTTGTTATTTATTTTTGGACTGTCCTAAAATGCTCCAAGTTATATAAATATTCGACTGAGCAGTCAATTATTTTAATTTTTTATCAATTCTATTATCTTTTTGACTGCTATCTTCAAAATTCTGCCCCCTCCATCCACACTATTTAATTTTTTGATGTAAATTTCAAAATTGCCCACTTAATGTTTTTGTCCAGATAAAGGCCCTGGGACGGACATGTGGTATATGAGCATGTAAAAATTATTTGCACTCATACTCGTCTTTCCTGTTTTGTGTTAAAGATCTAGACGTAGCAGCACATGTCAATAATAAAAAGTCCATTAAAAGATATGTAAAAGTTTTATTGCCATATATCACAAAGATGTTTACAAATGAGCATATTTACAATGCATGTGGATGATAAAACAACAATAAATCTTACAACTCTTTTTAAAGTTGTTACATCTTATGAAATCTGTATTTGGTAATTAAAAAATAGCACCAGTAGGATTTCATTAATCCATCCCCTTTTTAAATATGACTTCCCAACACTGAAGGATTATAATGAACAAGCTATGTGAAGTGGACTTAAAACAGGATTAAAGGGAGACTATCAAAATGTAATGCCAGATTAAATAGTGTTTACTTAGTGATATAAATCAAATTTGGGTACCAGAATTCTAGTCAGGACTTTAGAATATTTCTGAATAGGTATGTCACATTTCATATGCTTAATTTTTTAATTTTTTTACAATTATTTATACCGGTAAATGATTATTTGTGCATTTATTATCATCATTATTTTTTTTTTATATATTAAAATTTGTATTCATCTTTCCCTGTTACAAAAAAGCCTACCCTCTATCCAGAGTGGAAATGGAGGACATTTATAATCATCAATAATAATATTTTAAAATCTAAATGAAGAAATAATTATTTATTATTACCTCGGCGGTCACTCATAACAGGGGAAATATTTTCAATAATTATATTCTGCATTGGTCTAACGTACAATACTATTGGTCAATTTAACGTTTACAAACCAATGGCCTTGTCGGTACTAAATATGATGTCATCACCATTTGGCAAACACAAAATGACGTCATGTACTTTAAAAGAGTTTGCGTTTACGGATCTCAGTTTTTGGTGTTAAATTTATAACAAAATGTTATTTTAATGAAATTCCTTGTAGATTTTGTAGCAGAATAAAGAAAACATTTGTTTTTGAAAATTATCATTGAACGTAATTAAATTACAAAGTTATAGCAATTCTCAGAACAGTGTGTAAAGTGGTTTATATCGTTTCTATACAGGTTGGCCTTCGTGCATGTGCGTTGAAAACAAAGGATTTTAGAGAGAAAAAATAGCCGAGGTAATAAATAGAATAACAAACTCGGTACCAGTTATTATCAAATTTATGTCCCTCGTGAAATAAATTTCATTTGTCAATCGCCTGAGCTCGTGACAATTGAATATTATTTCACGAGGGACATAAATTTAATAATAACTGGTAACTCGTTTATTATTCTCTATTTATGAAATGTGATTTACCCAGACAGACATATTTATTGTTCCAAAACATGGAACTATATCTTTCTAGCATTTTCCACTTGCATCCAGTTGAAGTTTTAGTATACCAGTATATAGCCATGGTACTGAATCCAGTCTTAAACCAAATTAGATATGGTAACAATGATATGATTAAGCCAGTAAATTCACAACTACTAGTAACTACAAATGAAAGAGACTGGCATAAAGTGTCATGATTTAGACAAGATACAAGTACATTAAAACTGCTTTAAAGAAAGTATAATACGTTGCGCAGATAGAAATTGTTGCCCTCTATCCCTTCTCCCATTTACAAGCATATACCCAGTTCCTAAAGCATACAAGATATTTTATCACTCGTGCTGAAATGCTGCTTTTGGTGCCACATATCATAAATATATACAGATATTCTTGAATTGTATATACACAGAAGAAAATAAATATTTATTGTAATTTTATATTTATCAGGAAATAAAACGCCAATGGCATGGAAGTACAACAATGTATTGTAATTTAATTGTTATGTATTGTTAATAAAATAAAAATCATATACATATTTGTAGAATGAAAAAAAATACCTATTGTAATAAAATTTAATTTCATGTTTATCTCATGTATGTAGATTCAATTATATTTTCTTTATCTTTAACCAACAGCAAAAGCTGATAAAGTAAGACAAAAGTAGGATTATATCGGTTGAGTACTTCAGATGTAATATATATATACATGTATATATTTTTAATTTGTTGGTGTTAATTAATAACTTGTGTATTTTAATGGAAATTATAAGGTTCACTATTTATTGTATAATTATATTATTTAATATATTGTGTTTTAAAAATCTGAATACAAATGATCATCATACTGAGATACATATTGCAACAAATTCATTCACACACAAGTGAAAATGACACTGAAAAGAATGAAAATGACACTGAAAAGAATGAAAATGACATAGAAAACAAACATCCAGAAAATGTTTTGCATTCACATGAAAAGTCAGAGGCTATTTGTGAGTCAATGTATTTTCAATAAAGAACACAGAGAGAAACAGTTTTGGAATAGGACTAAGATCCTGAAATTCACAAATATTAAAAGTATTTTCATCTCAGCATTATCAAGGTCTAGACTATAGGTTATGATCGAAAATATGGAAATGTACACCTGTAAGATCTGCAGGTGTCTCAAGACTTTACCATCAAAGAAATAATATTTTTATCGTTTTAGGCATCTCCATTTCTAACAATAATTAAATGATCCCATTAATATGTGTGCTGTAACAAATGTACGAAACTTGTCTCAGAATTGCATTGTTCCCCATCACTTTTAAATAAAATAATTAGTAAATATGCCATATATAATAAGTGTCATACCGAATTCACACTTTGATATAATGACCTCTATGTATTGTAGTAAACAAATGTGGGAGCTCGTATTTCCTTTAACCAAATTAGTATCTTGCTTTGAGTGCCAACATTTGGGTAATAATAAATATTAAATTATTCAAAGCTATACCAGTAACATACATCTGGAAGCTGGATGTCCAAAATGATTTGGGGGGGGCAGTAAATATTTAAATAGAGCACAACAATAGTGCAAATCACACTTTTAAAACTACACCAGGCACCTTTTTTTTTCTGGGATGGCAACTGTCCCTCTTGTTCCCTCCCCCCCCCCCCCACACACACACACTCACACACACACACACACCACACACACTATGTACAGCCCTGTCAAAAATGCCCTTTTGCTGGTACAAAGTACTACATATATAAATTTTGTGTCTGTCTGGATTGTTGTTTTGTTAATGATGTTATATAATTCTTATCTCTGTTTGCCGACACCAGATTGTTATTGGTATTTTGGTATTGGGCAATAAATTGAAATTGAATTGGTACTCATTACACTATTATTCATTCATTCATTCATTCATTCATTCATTTTACCAAAGCAAGTTGCTTACAGGCATGTACATTTGATTTATCATACAATATTGACGTCATGGTTCTTTGAGATGAGGGATAACAACCCCATTTTCCCTTACTCCAGTTATTAAATATTAAATCACTATTTATAGTCACACCATCACCCACCCTCACCACACCCTGTTCAAAATTCTATCCATTGGAAGCTGTAATGATGTAACCTGCAATGATGTAACCGTTTGGTTACAATCACAAATATGTAATAATGATGCTCTGCTGGCTGGCTGTCCTGTTTATGATGACTGGGGGAGGGGTGGGGGACTGGTTCCTGTGGTTATTAAAACTGTACTCGGCAAGGGACAGGGAGTCTCCCCCGTTCTGTATCCTACTCAGCTCATCCATGCTGGTGGACGACCCGGTGAAAACACTGGTCGACGGGAACACAGATTTTTTTCTCTGACTTCTGTCAATTTTTGCATACATTTCTTCCATGGTGGGGCCGATTTCCCCCGATTCTGTTAACTTGACAAGATTCACTCGACTGGGATTCTTATCCATGTCGTTCTGTTTCTTCTTCATGACACGCGCATACAAGTCCTCGATGCTGATGTGGAAGTTCTCCATAATGTCTATCTCAATTGCTTCAATCTCACTCTCATCCAGTTCGCTGGGGTCCTGCTTCTCCTGCAGTTGGGCACCACTGTTCCTCTCCGGCCTTCTGTGGACACGAGAAGGTAACACAATCTGGTCCTGGCCGTCCGAGGTATGAACCAAGACTTCAATACTGCGCGACGGAGCTCTGGGTCCATTGTAGACTTCTCTGACTGATGCATACAATGGGTCAGACTGAGTTGAATCGAGACTGCTGCTGCTCAAGCTATGTGCACGAGCCATCTGCATCTGGTGAAAGAGAACTGCATCCCGGTCAATGTTCTGCGTGATGACTGGCTGTCGGGTAAATTCGTCGAACGACTCTATCGTATCCGAGGATACGGATCTGTGGATAATAACATTGGACAGTGGTAGCGGTGGTGGTTGTGGTGGACGCACCATTGGCGCCACCATTGCTCTCCTGTTCATTGCATTGCTCTCCGACTGTGTTCCTTCTTTCCGCTTGTCCAATGTGGACCAATTGCTCGTGGCCTCATTGGGATTGTCAGGATCGTCCTCGTCATCAAGGCCAAACGCTTGCTGCATCTGTTTGTCCTTGACCTCTTCAGCCAAACGTCTCTGCAGGATGGCCTCCCAGTCAAGCGGCTCGTTCTTCTTTCGGTATTTGTTGTTTGGATTTGGTGTGGGCTTCACGCTCAAGCTAGGCCGTATACACTCCTTTGACTGCTTCCGCACTCGGCCAGTCTTATCTATGACGATCCCGCCGAATTCTGATACAGCTGGGATGACATCGTGAAGCTGTGTCAGGTTCGTCTTCTGCTTCAGGGTCTCCAGAAGCTGTTTCTGACCTTCGAACTGTGACCTCAGTATTTCCTGCATGCGGAGGCGTTCTCCTTCTGACAAAAGGAGCCTAACAACGAGTATTCCGATGTTCTCTCTCGACCCGCAGCCCTGGGCCAGGTCCTGCAGACGCTTGGCCGCTATCACGGGATCGGGAATGTCGACTATCTCCTTCACAGCCTCCTGGTATGAGACATACCTCCACAGTCCCTGATTGGCTATGATGATGAGCTGATCTTCTGGGGTCAAGGTCAGTGACACAACATGGGGATTTGGAATCACTTGAGGGTAGAGGTAACCACAACCAAGAAGACGGGTGTTGAAGGTGACACCGCTTACTCTGCCATCCTGAAAGTAAAGCAGTAAATTATTACATTTATAAACAACTGGTATAGCAAAGGCAATATAGCCTAAAACAGACAAACCTGGAGGAAAACAAGTAATGAAAAAAGAAATCTCTGTATTGACTGTGTTTATATTAATTGGAGAAAAACAAGTAATCAAAAAGAAATCTGTATGTCTTTATAATAATATAAATGTGTAATTTTGGTCTTTTGTAGTTCAGTCCTAACTCCCATGATCATTTCAAAAACAGATTAAATTATATATAATTTTTTTTTAATGAATCACCCAAATAAAAAAAGTACACCACTGCTCCCAAACCTAGACAAAACCCAACAACCACCATGACCTCTGTATGTTTATTTCTAGAACAATCCATATCAGATAAAAATGGACAAAACAAAAAACAATAATAAATCTATAACCTTTTATAATAATTTTCTAGACAATACTAAATTAACGAATATAAAACATTTCAGTTCCCTATTTTGACCATTTCTAAAATGGCCTAAACCTGACAAAAATGGAAGAATTAAAAACAAATAGTTACCTCTGTTATAATACCATCAGCCTTGATTATCCTTTGACATTCTTCTGAGTTCTGAGAAACCAGAAAGATTCGAGAGAGACAGACAGCCTCGCCATGTCTCGCAAGAATGACCTCGGTGTCACCGACATTGGCTACAGTCAGGATGTGACCATCCTCATTCTGCGTCTTCTTGATGTGGACAACAGCAGCTGCTGCTCCTAGTTTCTGCCCAACCGACCTCAAATTTCTGAAAAAATAGCCAAATTGGGACTCAAGATGGTTGTATTGAATGGAAGAATTAAAAACAAATTATGCAATTGTAATGTAGGCATGGTGGATCCCCCTCAATCATTCTGAATCAAAAGTATTATTGGTAGAAAAGTTTAAGGCAGGGATGAATTTTACTCATAGAATGCAGGAAATTGCATTACAGAACATTTAGTTTTCAGAATTGTATGAGGGAGTATGCCTCCGAACCACCCTTAGAAACTATTTTGCATGCTTGATCTACTTGCTTCTGCACTGACTGACTGGGGAATGCTGCATGTAGGAGATTCCTTCAATCTCCGTCAATTCCCCCCATCCAAGTCTATTTGCTTCCACCTTGCCTGTAATATACTTTTAAAAACAAAATCCTGTTTTTAGTCATACTCATGCAACAACTTTACCCACAGAGCTAAATTTTCTCCAACACCTCTTAGGTGTTTTACTTTGATAAAGTGCATATAAAAGATTCCTTGCTGCTGTTTAGTAGGAGTAGCCTGTGTACTAGAAGAGGATTCCTCACTCTGTAGTGTCAATATAACTCTAGACATGAAATATAGCTGCATGGAATATTTTGTTTTCTAAATTTTTATTAGCAACAGCTGCTAATAAGTTGAAAATTTATTACCAATTACTATTTAATCTTTTAGAATAATTTAGCAATTTCTGAAACTTGCATAGAAAATTTCAATGCAAAACGTTCCTTCAGCTGTCATTTAAAATGTTATTAAACAAATTATTCTTTTCATTTCTATTCTATAGTCTGTCTCATCATTCTTTAGAAATGTTTTTTTGTAAAAAAACTTCAGTTTGGTTTGAAGAAATGTTAAAGTATTTTAGAAATAACAAACAAATACTATTTTTGTGTCGAATTTACAAGTCAATCGGTTCAGAAATAAATAAGTAGTAGTAAATTCCATAGTATGAAAAAAAGTGTTTCCTGTGGGATGGACTATAGGTGTCTGTACACTAAGTTACCTGTGGGCAGACAGCAGTGTGAACTTCATGAAGATCTCCGAGGAGGGATTCTGGGATTGTTCTTCCTGTAAGATGGAGGGCAGCCCTTCTGCTAAGAGTTTCGCAATCTCGTCATTGCGTCCTCCATCAAACACTCCAAACAACGCGTCTCCACACTCGCTGAAGTGTGTGCGGTTCAACATGGCCACAGACAGTCTAAAATTAAAAACATTTTACAAATATACCTTACAAAGCAACTCCAGTCTAAAATTAACATGTTACAACATGTTACAAATACTCCAAACAAAATATCTCCAGTCTAAAATTAACATTATACAATATGTTACAAAGCATCTCCAGTCTAAAATTAACATTATACAACATTTTACAGATACTCCAAACAAAGTGTTCCAGTCTAAAATTAACATTATTATAAACAACATTTTATGATAAATAACATTTTACAACAGATTTCATTAAAAGGACTACACAGTGACAGTTTGAATAGCCACAGTATTATCTTTGATATCAGTACAGCCGTTTTACATTACATGCACATATACATAGACAGATATTTTGTTGTTTAGATTACGTATAATCCATTTATTACCCATATGGTTAAAAATATCTTTGTACACATCAAAGTTACATGTATACATCCCACTAGAATGCCAAGTGGGACGTAACATTTTGTGACGTCATTTATTGGTGCACTACAACCATACAGGAACATCAACCAAACGAGCTGAGTGATATAAATTAAGATCGAGTATGTTTGTTTGTTTGTTTAACGACGCACTCAACACATTGTAATTACGGTTATATCGGCGTCGGACATATGGTTATGTCGAGAAAAAAACCCAGTGGTCAGCTGACGGGGATCGATCCTAGACCGACCGCGCATCAGGCAGGCACTCTACCACTGGGCCATGCTGCCCGCTAAGATCGAGTATGCGTAATGAATAGGATGTTAAACTCGTTACCATTTAAGATCATGTTTATGTCCCTTGTGAAATATTTTTTTCATTGTCACTCACTAAAGCTTGTGACAACTGAAAGTGATTTCACTCGGGACATAAATATGATTTATGTAATGGAAGCTTGTTTAATATTCTATAAATATTCATATATTCAATACATTTCTGGCCATACTTATGTTTGCCTACAATAATTTCATACATATCAGTTTATTTTTCATTCAGACTGCCAACAAAACTTAACATAAATTGAGTCGAAGAGAAATTTGTCTCACAATGTCAAACTCTCCAATTCCAAATGTTCAGATCTTATCTAAGATGAATGTCCAAGTTAAAATGTCTTAAATTGTCGAATATCTTGGCAATTAAAACATATTTATTACAAAAAAGTACTTTCAAAAATGCATTATTATCCAAATTCCAGCACGTAAATGAATTATTTTTTTTAAATCTGAAAACAAAAGTTAAAACAATTCCTGAATCTTGTTGACCATCTTTTTGTGTGATTTTTTTATTTTTATTAATTTGCTTTTTCCCCCGCATAAAATTCATATTAATATCTTTTTTTTTTGTTTAACGACGCACTCAACACATTGTAATTACGGTTATATCGGCGTCAGACATATGGTTATGTTGAGAGAAAAAAGAAAGTGGTTAGCTGATGGGGATCGATCCTAGACCGACCGCGCATCAGGCAGGCACTGTACCACTGGGCTATGCTGCCCGCATATTAATATCTAATTCTATGCTCACTTGTTTCTCATTCCGGATGTGTGAGAAAATCCACTCTGCCAATTCATCTCGGCATTGCTCATAGAAGTCAGGTTCTCCAGGGACCGGTTCTGACCTCGCATGTCAATCATACACACACGCTTTGAATGCCTGAAAAACAGACACACGCAATTTTACAAACTAAAACATAAATACACACATATTTAATGCCTTGGAAAAAAAGTCTCAACATCAAATAAATCACAGATTAAAGAAATCTTTATTAATGCAGACAGAAGAGATTTTATTGCTTAAAAAAAACAAAATGTCAAAATTATCAACTTTCTCTGCAAAATGTTTTTATCTTGAATTGTCTCCCTTGATACAGATTTAAAAATGTATTTTCTGTATGACATCACATGAGTAACATCAAAAATTATATCCTGCTAGTAGCAAGATATGACTTTGCTTTATCTGTCATCATATTCTGTGAATAGAAACAGTGAATGCAGGTTAAAGAGTTAAATTTGAATATCATACTTGACTCCATCCAGTTCCTGAGTGTTGACCAGAATATTCGGGTTTCCTGAGATGTCCAGAAGGTTGACCTTAGAGGTCATCAGGTTTCCCATGCTGATGTTCTCAAGATGGTTAGTACCCACTTCCAGAACCTGAAAGAAAGGAAAGGAATATTGGTGTAACAGCACCTCGGTATATTTTATATTATCATTATGGTTATTTCAATATTAGGTGTAGAGAGTGAGAGAGGAAACCCATTGCAGCCATGTAAGGTATTCTTTCTGAAAAGAAACATGGATTTTTTAATATGCACTTTCTCATTGTGTAGACAAGACAGTACATTCCATGGCCTTTGATGTACAAGTTATGGGGCATTGGTGGGAATGAAAAAAGATCATGAATTTTCCACCAAGGGCAATTTATCCTATGACCTATCACTCCAAAAGTGTATATTCTACCATTGACCTACATAGCATATTCAACATGAAGAAAACTATAATTAAATTTTATTCCACTTTTCACAAGTCTAGTATTTGTGTTTTTACTTAATTCTGAATTGACAAATTCTTTTCTTGGTTCATTGTTTGCTTTGAATGTCAAAGCAGTAGGTTGAAACATTTTTGCAAGCAATTAAAGCTGCTATGTCTGGAATATTTTTATTATTTAAGCATTTAGAACAGTTAATCCAGTCACATTTGGTGCATATAACACACCACACTCAGCACTGGATTCGCTATGCTGGCGTTTCCAAGTTAAAAATAAACCCGTTATTTTGAAAGTGGGACACTTTTGTCGGGCCGACAATGGGCTAAAAATAGTACGGATTGTCTATTGTTGCATTACAAAAACCGAGCAGTCAATTTTAGCAGACACTCATGTCGACGTTCTAAACATCGGACTTGTACGCCTTTTGATTGTTACCTGTTTAAACACTGTTATGCTAATTTTTATTATTCACTACAACTTAAGAATTTTAGGGTTTTAAAGACTTTAAGAGTATCTTTATATAAAAACAACACAAAAACAAAATAATAATCAAGACTAATTTTCAGTCTTATTGTTACTAATATCCGTATAAATACAAGTTAACCATTTTATTAAGCACTTTTATAATATCTGAAGTATCACTTTAAAAATCCTTCTGTACTACGGTAATATAGGATGTCCAGTTAGTTTTGTATAGACCACACCATAACACACATTATAAAAAGGCGCATGAGTCCGGTGTTTAGAACGTCGCCATACATGTCTGCTAAAATTTGCAGCTAACATGTGTTCGGTATTACAAAATGGCAAGCATTGTTCGAACTGGCTAGTAAGCATTTGACGATATGCGTTAATGACGACAACTCGCGAGTGAATTAAAAGTGCAGTTATGCTTGTATTTAAACTTAAAACTTGATTGTATACGATTGAAACCAGACATAGCAGCTTTAATATGTTTGTGGGTTTTTTTCTTAAATAGTTCCTTTAAAGCCAGGACAAACTAGTTTTAATATAATACCATAATTGCATGGACTAATAACAAATGTTGTTATAAATAGCCATTAATTTTTAAATGTTATTCTGTAAATATTTTACCTTCAGACATGAAGAGTTTTTAAAGTTAGGCAACTCATGCAGCAGATTGCAGTTCACCCGCAAGGACTGGAGTTTAGGATGGCGGCCAAGACAGGCAGGAAGACGACGAAGATTGTTGAAGGATATGTTCAATTCTTGTAGCTGTTCCAGTTTTTCAAAATCTCTGTAAACAAAAAATTTAACTTTAGCAGCCCAATTTGTCAAAGGCATATATCACATGTTTATTTTAGATGTGTTTAGGTTAAGGACGATTGTGTGCATGTTTATCATGAATTATTACATATACTTAGGAAAGGTACATACGACTAAGAGATAAATATATTTTGTTAATTTGTTCTTAGATGTAACATTGAACTATATGTTGGAAAAATTATTAAACACAAAAATATACAGTAGAATCTCATTGGGTTGAACTTGGAAGGGTCTTATACACTGCAACACTTAACCAAAAACGTAGTCTCAAGTTTAAGTCAATGGGATTCAACTGTATTCATGTGAAGTACACATTAGAATCAATGCATTAAAATGATTATTTCCAATCACTAAACTAAAATCTGCAGGCGCATGCGCAGGGGGAGTGTTTTGGGGGTCGAAAACAATATTTATTTCATATCCTGATTTTTTTTACATTCCTGTATACAGAATAGCCCCAGAAGGGGTAAATGTTTCTAAATTTCCAGGGGGAGGGCCCACCAGACCCCCTCCCGTCACGGAGATAACCATATGGAGGTTTTAGATTTGTGGGCATTATTGTCTGTTTTATACCCGCAAATGTTTTATTTTTAACCTCAGGCAAATGCCTTCAGTCAAAAATTACATTTGCAGGATCAAATAGACAATAATACCAGCAAATCTAAAACCTTCTTATAGTTATCTCCTAAAACATTGGCAATTTTCATCTGAAACTGAAAAAAGCATATTTAAAATTGAGTGTACTACTCACTTATCAACTAGCTCTGATATGTTGTTGTTGGCGAGATGCAGCACTCGAAGTCGCGGGAAGCAGCAGATCTTACGGACGGCCTTGTTATTCAGCTTGTTGGACATGAGGTACAGCTCCTGTATCTTATTGTACGAGTCGTTCCGGTTCGGAGTTGGCAGATCCGTGATGTTGTTCCGAGTCAAGTTCAGATACCGCAATCTAAACAACAAATTACAAATTATGTTTGCACATTCAGTCATCTGCACTGCAATACTCTTGAGATAAAACACTTCCAGATTTTTTTGAAATTCCTAATTTTAGTACATTCCAAAAAGTGTTCCTGTTCTTTCCTTTTTCTGTTTTTTCCTTTTTTGGATACGAAGTTCATGATAAAAGTCCCTACTTTTCAAGTTCTGGCAAAGTGTTCCAGAATTTGTATCCAAGGTCATCTTTAAGTGTGAACACAAGTAATAAATATCTTTAAACTATTTTTTATAAATAACTCTAAAATCTGATCTTGTCTATAACATTAAGTGAAAAATAAAGAAATATTTGTTTTAATGATGTCTCAGCACATTTTAAACTATAGCTATGGAATATGACATCTAACTTATTTTTATTTGAACATTTGGTCTAGATAGTGAGAGAGAAATACCCAGTGCCACTGAATAAACTCCTCTTACCAAATAACAGCAAGGGGGGTTATTTATACATGTTTCCATAGGCAGAATACCACATGCCATGACCTTTGATATAATAAAAAAAACCCAGGTAAGTGGCAGCTAATCAGTCCTATAACTCATTATAGGATAGGTGAGCCCTCTATTGCTGTGAGGGGTGGGACATAGTGGTAACACATTTACTTGATGCGCAGTCAGTCTAGGATCAACCCTGTCAGTGGGTCCATTGGGCTATTTCTCACTCCAGCCAGTGCACCATGACTGGTACATAAAAGGCAGTGGTATGTGCTGTCCTGTCTATGGGATGATGCATATAAAAGATCCCTTGCTGCTATCTGAAAAGAGTAGCCCATGAAGTGGCTACAGTGGGTTTCCTCCCTTAATATCTGTGTGGTCCTTAATCATATATCTGACTTCATATAACCATAAATAAAATGTTTTGAGTGTGTCATTAAATAAAACATTTCTTTCCTTAATGTTGAGTTTAACCGAGTCGTACTTGGTGGCCTTGATGAAGAGTTCTGGCGGCAGGACGCTGATCTCGTTATGTTCCAGGTGTAACTCTTCAATTATGCAGTGATGGATGTCGCTAGGCAGTACCTTCAGGCGGTTGTGGTCTGCACGCAGGATTTTCAGTTTTCGAGAATCTGTCATGATTCTGTAAAAAAAAAAAAAATAATAGATACAGACATATATAACACTAGTAACTGGAGAAAATCAACACTTAACCCTTTAAAGCCCAGTGTACTCAAATAAGTGCATACTTTATAAGCACAAACACTTTGCAAAAATGAAATATTTCTAATGAATAAGTACTGAGAATTTCCATATCTAATATCCTCAAAATTAGTACAACTTACTTGAATGATTAAACTTATATCTGCACAGAGCTAAACATTTAAATGTGTATTCGTTGGAGTACAATAGGCACCTACGGCAACATGTTTATCTTGTAGTCTTTTCTCTGTACTAATTGATCTGCTACATTGTTCTGATGGTGTGTTAAATGAATTTGATATGTCTTTTCTCTGATTGCAACAAATATTTTTAAAATCTGATGTAATAATTACTTTTGTACTCATACGAGTACAGCACAATGTACTCAAATGAATACATATAAAAACAAATAAAAACTAAATATTTATTTCAAATATACTCAAATGTGTTTTTAAATGATGCTACGGGTATGTATTTTATCTGAATTCATGCTAGTTTGGTCATGGGCATTAATGGGTTAAAAATCTTTATTTGCCTTTTTTTTCCAAAATTCTGAAATTGTTTTTGTTGTGTGGGGTGGTCGAAGGTTTTGGTGATTGAAATCGCCCTGCATCTTAAAGATATGTAACCAAGAGTTTTTATTCCTATGATATCCTGTATCCTAGGACAGCACTTTGATCAACAAATATTAACAGATAGAGTGAAGAAGTCAATCAAGTATAGGCATTTTTAAAAGACATAAGATTTTCTAACTAAAATCATCTTTTAAATAAAATGTCTAGTTACTTAAAGGGACAGACCCTAGTTTCAACCCGTGAAAATTATTACTAAGTTTAGTTAAAGGGACAGACCCTAGTTTCAACCTGTGAACATTAACACTAAGTTTAGTTAAAGGGGCAGACCCTAGTT
>JAECMU010016422.1:0-16391 GCA_016106625.1 Dracogyra subfuscus
CAGCAGAATGTCAACACACTGCCTTGGCCCGCTGTTTCGCCTGACCTGTCGCCCATTGAGTACATATGGGACAAAATGGAGAGACGCCTACGTCTCCTGCCAAACCAGCCATTGACCTTGAACCAACTGGGTCGTGACCTTGTTCAGGTCTGGAACAACATAGATAGATAGATAGATAGATAGATAGATAGATATAGATACATACATACATACATACATACATGCATTTTTTTTTATAGCTGTTGTTGAATGAAATGCGGGAAACACATCTGCGAGTTTGTAACAATGTTTTTGTCTTATTGCAAGTTCGGGGACAATTTATAAGAAAATGTGTTTCAACTGTGATGCTGTATTTACGCTGTAGACTAATAACATGTTATTATCTAATAACCTGTAGTTATTAGTGCATTCATGATCCAACTGAAAAATTGAGTATTATATCTTTTTAAATTTAAATTATTTATATATACACAAAGAAAAAGGTTAAGCACCCCCACGAAATTGTGTTGGCATGCAATTACTGACGTAATGAAATCATGGCAATGTATGTGAACGGCAGGAATAACATTCTGACAATAGGAAAACACAAAGAATTGTCAGCTGTGGTGAATTTTTAATCACAATATGGTCACAACCTCATCAGTTGTGTTTTCACCCCAAAACACCAGTTAATAAGTATGGATCTACAGAGTCCATACGAAATTTGCAGATTGTCAATTCTGGGTAAAAAGTTACGTTCGGTTACCTAGACGACACTGACCGTCCAAACGTTCAGTACTTTGTGTACCCTCCACGTGCTCGGATGACCGTCTCAAGCCTACTCCTTACCCTCCCAGTCAAGTGTCGGGATCTTCTGACGAGGCATCAACAACCACTTCCGATGCAAATCAGCTTCCAATTCTCTAAGATTCTGTACAGGGGGGTCCAGTTTCTGTATTCGACGGCCAAGAATGTCCCAAATGTGTTCCAGGGGATTCGGATCGGGGCTCATAGTGGGCCAAGGCAAAGTCGTGACAGCGTTGTTCTGGAGATGCGCCTTCACAACCCGGGAACGATGAGGCCTGGCGTTGTGATCCATGTACTGATACCTTGTAGAGAGTGGGTGGTTGTTGAAATGTGGCACGACAACTGGTTCCAGGATCTGACGGATGTACTGGTCACTGTCAAATTGCCCAGGTCCAGCTTGCAGTCATGGGAGATGCACCCCCAAATCATTACCGAGCCTCCTCCGTATGGGTCAGCTGGTTGGATGTTCTTGGGTGCATAAGCCATATTTTTCCTCCTCCTAACCCTCATTCGCCCATCCGTGACGTGGGGCAGGAACTAGCTTTTGTCAGACCAATGAATCGTTCTCAGATCTCACACTCGCCGTGCTAGATACCATGCCAAACGTAAGCGTGTGTCGTTTTGACAGTAAGGGACGCTTGATGACTCGTCTGAACGCCAATCCCAACAGTTTGAGGCGGTTCCTCGCCGTTCTTGTAAAGCTGGCGATTGGGTAGCCTCTCACATTTCAGCGCCGTGCTTGTTGCAAACGGTAGACACCATACCAGCCGCCCCAGTGCTACGTCTTCACGGTTTGATGTCACACGAGGTCTACCTGACCGTGGCAAATCCTTCACAGAGTTGGTTACGGCATGCTAATTACTGTGTAGCGGTACACCAGGTAACGGCCGATGGCTTTGAACGTCATTCCTGCATTACGCATGCCGATTATTTTTGATCCACTGATATTCTCCTTCGATTCATCTTCACTGATAATGATCGAAACGTGCAAGACGGATACGTTAAATACCCAATTTGGGCACACACCCATCCTGCAATTTAGAAAAGTCATGCGATGATGAGATATGACACCATTGTCATGCTTGCACGATCTCATCCTTTTTATGGAACGCCATGCCTGTCAGAATGGTCATTGCAATTTCAGCTGCAATGCATGCCTATATTATATAAGTTACTTAGTAATCATATCTGGGGGTGCTTAACTTTTTCTTTGTGTATATATTGGTTGAGGCAGATAATTGTTGATAATGAAACAGTTTGCAAACATCATGAGTAGCATGGTCTGGTTAATCAGTTACCATATCGTGGTCTTAGAATTATAATGTTCTGTGTGCCATTTACTCATTACCGAGAAAATCGTTGTTAAAGTTTGAACTAACTGAAACTTTTAAAATATAGTTATAGTGACTGATATTGAGAATAATGATTGATCAATGGACATAAAACATTTAACTCCTGATCATTTTGTAAGTTTGGGACATAGAACAGAAAAGAATTGGCAATAACTTACTTATAGTTATATTTAGCTAAATGGGCTAAATGGGCTATTGATGAGGAGATAGAACACATTATTACCAACAAAACGGTATGTGTAACTAATTTTTCAAAAAATTGGACTTAGAACATTATAATCCTGAGACCACGATATTAAATAGCTCTGCTGAGGACTGTTTATGAAATGGCCAATCAGACATTCTCCTGTACATTATTTACGTTGCCAGTTATTTATTTTGTAAAACCATGTTTAAGTGAGATAGAAAAAAAGTAACATTTGTAAAATTTGGTGTTAAAAGATGCAGTTGTATGCTTAGTCTACCGCAAAACTAATTTAGTTACTGCCATCAAGTGTGTGTGTGTGTGTGCGCGCGCGCGCGCGTGTGTGTGTGTGCATGTGTGTGTGCATGTGTAGGTGCAAACAGTTGCATGAAATGTTATAATTTTCAGTGATCTGATATTAAAATTTTAAAACAAGTTCTACAGGCCTAGAGATGCCTTGGTTCGTGTTCATTGTTAGTCGTGATGAATTAGCCTAGATGGTTCATCTGTCAGGTCAGGTCATAGGGTTTAACGTGCACATTCAGAGCAAGCTGTTGTAGCGCACACCTGTCGTGGATGCAAGTGCTTGCGAAGCAAGCTCTTCCGTCCAAGACAGAAAGTGTGTGGGGGGGGGGGGGAGAGGGGACCACCTGCACTGGCAGGTGCAAGGGTCATCTGTTCCAGTTTTATGCTTTTATAAAGAACTTGTTAGTAAAAAAAATTCAGAATATTGAAATGTTTGCCAGTTGTCATTAGGAAGCATTAAATCAATACCATTTCAGTTTCAAAAGTCCACATACACACAGGTTTGTTCTTTTAGCTCTGTTATGACATTTGTCAGCATAATGTTTCTAGCGGTCCCCTTTTCCAATACTGATTTGTCCATCATCCATTCATCTGTATGTCCATAAGTCTACTTTTCCTATAAAGTCTTACCTCCTAGTTTTGATTTAATTGTTCTGAAACTTGGCACAATGATCCTCTGGGGCACAAACTAATAAATATGTTGGAAATTTTAAAGATTTAAATAAAATTGTTCTGGCAGGAGTTAACCCAGTGGTAAAGTGCTCTCATAAAGTAGTCGGTTTACGTTCAATCCCTATCAGTGGGCCTATTGCAATGCTTCATAACTGGTATATCAAAGATTGTGGTATGTGCTATCCTGTCTATGAGATGGTACATATAAAATAATTTGCTACAATGTCAAAATTACAAAATATTTGACATTCAATTGATGATTAATAAAATAGTGGTGTCATTAATCAAAACAAACTTTAAAATTCTACCTTCTAGTTTTAATCTGATGGTACTATGATTTTTAATTTGTCCATTTTTTATTTAAATTTTAAATATAAATAGAAATTTAACATTGGATATTTTAAAGTTTATCATTTAGGAAATTTTGAATTTTTATTAAATAAAAAAACAAATTAAATAGAAATTTAACATTGAACATTTAAAAATCCATCTTCTACGTGTTTTGATGTAAATTATATTAAACATTTTTAATTTTGCATTGAAAATGCTCAATATGTTGGTTTTTTTAGTTTTAAAATTGAAAAGATTCAAACAGACATTTTACCTTCGCTATAACATTTTTCAGTGGAACTATTGTAACACCGATGTTTGGTGTCTGCCAAGCATGTATTGGTCAACTTTAGTTTCGATTTGATGATTCTTCTTAGGAGGGATGGGTGTAGACCCAGTGGTAAAGCACTTGCCTGATGATCAGTTGGTAATCAATCCTTGTTGGTGGGCCCATCGGGCCATTTTTCCTTTAAGCCAGTGCACCATAACTGTTTTATCAAGGCTGTGGTATGTGATGTCCTGTCTGTGGGATCCCTTGCTATTAATGGAAAAATATTTCTAAAACTATGTCAAAATAACCATACATGTATGGTTGATATCCAATAGCAGATAGCGAATAAATCAATGTGCTCTAGTGGTGTTGTTAAATAAAACAAACTTTACTTTGTCTTTCCAATGACAATTTTGATAAATCTCAAAATAAGTACATGTAGTAACACTTGAATTGTAGGGAATCATGTTACAAAAGATAATGTATAGTGATTTCCTTAGAAATTAGGCAAGGCAAGGTAGACCATTTTCGGGGCACTTGTTTCTCATTAAAAATACACATAAATATAAATAACAAAAATTAATTGAAATAAACATTAATGAAATTTATGTGTTTGCTTTAATAAATTAATGGCTAAAGTTATGAAAGGCACATTTTAATAATTAATAATACCCTTTTTTTTGGTATTTTAGCAATTTTAAAATTAATTGCTTTAAAAGGCTTGTTTAATCTCGGGGAAGCATGATGCTGATTAAGCCAAAGATGATGTTGGACTATTAAGGCATGGTGCTGCACCATGCTAAAACAAGCTAGGGAAAACACTAATGTTACTTGGAAGGGTGGGCAGTGATCAAGAGATGGACAACATTTTTAAACCATACAAACCCTTTAATCCCAAAATCATTACATAATTTAAAAAAAAAAAGTGGTCTTACTCTTATAATACCCGGTATGTACCGGTGCGACGGTTTGAGATTGTACCCGATTTGAGATCATCTTTTGCTTATTGCATATGCGTCAAAATCAAAGGGTAATCCGAAACTGCTGCTGCAATAAGCAAAGGACAATCTCAAACTGTGACACCGGGCCAGTGGGATTACAAACATCTCCTGATTTTAATTATACAATAGTAGAGCAGTCCCTATTAAAAAGCTGAAGTCATCTCAAATATTATTCATTTGATCTTTCAGTAACTCATATGATGGTCATTCTGAAGAATGTCATGGTTGTTCATATTTAGTCGCTACCTGTCACTGTCCTAGCAACACTGGAAGATTAACTGCCATACTAAAATATAGGAGGCGTGGTCGATCCCTACTACAATAATGGTACCATCTCATAGCCTCTATACCAACCATGATGTCTGGACTATATCCTAGTATGATACTCTGTTCAGATGGATCCAGCTTCTCAAAATCTGTATTTTGCACAGCACTACACTGTTCACATCTAGATAACTGTCATTCTAGGGGTTTTCTTGACAAGATGCAATCCATCTCATCCCTACAAGCTGTGCACCATAACAAGGAGTCCTCATCAAAGACACCCACGTGGAAATATAGATCAGACTTTAAACTTTTTGACCATTCAAAATATTATGTAAAACTAACTTCTTATATAAAAAACTATATTATTTAATCCTCTCTTCTTTCTCTCATTCAGTTTTGGATTGTTCTATCTAAAATGTTTCAGATCACATACATATTCAGCCCAGTAGTCAATTCCTCTTTATTTTTGACTACGGTATATGTTTTTTATTTCATAAAAAATGTGATTAACCCTTTCACGAATTGCCATTCCAAATTCTGCCCAGTTCTAACTCATCCCCTGCAACCAACACTATCCTAGACCCAGTTACTGGTGAAGTATAACCGTAACTGAATACAGGCATGTGAATATGGTATCTTATCATATCGGTAGTTTCTTTATTTCCAGTGGACTCTGGCCGTGCTCTAGGGACACGTTCATGGGGCTTGGGCAGTCTACAACCTGGTGAACACCCATACCAAATATGAAAGTTATCCATTCAAATATATATATATATTAGATATGTTTGTACATTAAGAAACACATCAAGTCAAAACTGTCTCCTCATCATCTCTGATGGACACCTCCAATTTTAGTTGTAAAATAATCAAATTGTTTTATCATAAGGTAAGGGAGACTGGCAAGATGGCAACAGTCTCCTCCATTACTGGAAGAATTCGTCATCTTTGGGCAACAACAGCACCGATGAGGTACATGACATGCCCATTTGCTAGACAAGCATACCCATTAATGAATATATTACATGTACGATTATTCACACTTCGTCAAAAGTGATGTGTGAAATCGCACATTTTGCCCGCAGTGTTGTTTGTGAACTGTGATGTTCACAATTAATGGTAATTATTATGTATACCAATGTTCAAATCTCACTAAATGATATACTTTCTAAATACAAGACTTGCATCAATTTGTGTTTTGTCATTTTTACCATTTTGAAGAAAAAACAGATCGGTAAACTTTCTTTTGATCGTCAGTTTACATGGATTCACAGTACCATATGTAGGCCCAAGGAAATGCTGTGTCACTGACACTTATACATTTACATTCCACTTAAATAATTATGCTCTAGTCCTCTGAAGGGGAATAGCTCCTTCATATTCATTTGAGTGTTTTGTACTATAGAATTCCTGAATCACCTGAATCTAGTTAATAACTACAATCTTTACAACAGCATTAAGCTAAGACGTGTACTATATATATCTTTTAATGCATTTACATATGGCAGTGGCAATATATATATTTAGTTGTTGGTTTTTTTAAAAACAAGAAATGCTTACAATATCAGAGCCACAAATGACATGTTTTCACAAAAAGCTGTAGATTTAAAATAAATTAAATTTAATAATACATTAGCTGATCAAAAGTCTGTAAATTGGTACAGCGCTATGATTTTTCTTCAAGAATAAGGGTTTCCTGTGGGTAGAGTTTTGCATCTTTCAGTGTTTGACTAGGATCTAGCTGGGTGATATCTCTTCTGGGAAATGTTGACAGCACCTTATAATCTGCAGTAACAAACCCTTTGGTTGTTAGATAATCCATAAGTGTTCCAACAGTTTCACTAGCTAAAAACTTTCGGGTTAGTATTTCACCAGATGGAGTTCGAATGCGTATTTTTGTGACTGGCTTTGTGCAGCCCTCTGGCGGTTCATCTGGGAGAATCCGTGCTAAAGATGCCATAATAGCTTCTTTGACAGCTTGTTCCTCCTGCTTTTTTCTTTGTTCCTCCCACTGTTTTTCCATCTCTTTTTCCATCTCTGCTTGTTGTCGTTTTTCTTCTGCCTTCTGTACCTCTGCCTTGGCCCTGTCAGCTGCCAATGATTCCTGGTAGGCTGCATCCTGTTCCTGCTTAATCTGCTCTCGAGCATCTCTTTGTTGCTCATCCTCAATATCCACCTGTTGCTGACCCCGAAATACTTCTACAGCATGCAGCAAGCGGGTCATCAGCTCATCCAGCAAAACATGTCCTGGGATAACATCAACTACTTCGTTTGTTGCTCGAGATCGTGTAATGAGTAGTAAAGCTGGTAGTTGATCGGACCCATAATTACGAATCTGACTAGCAGCGACACTGCCAAAATGCCTGGTTGCCATGTTGATCAAACGTGCACGGTTTGTTTCAAATGTCACATCCCAAGCCCATGTAATGAAGTTGCTGCTCAAGAAATTAACAATGCTCTCTGAGCAAAGACGTTGTGAGCAAAACACATGTGAGAAAATGCTGTTGTCATGATGTATATAGATTGCAAGCAACTTCCTTTCAACAGCTTTTACTTGCAAGGCATCCTTTATGGCATCATCAAGTGAGCCAATGTAGAAAACAGGATGATATTCTCCATACCTTTCCTTGAACTCTCTGGTGAAATGTTCTAAGGCGCTCACATCATCAGTAACATTTTCAGGCATCAATGGTTCCTGTCGCCGGCTATGTTGAATATCTGGCTCTGGGGAGAAAATATCATCTTCCAATGAATATGGATCTGCAGGATTGTCCTCCTCATCTCCACTAATATCAACTTCCATAGCTTCGTCTACAACTTTTGACGTAGCAGTATCAAGATCCGGGATAATTTTTCTGACTTCTAGCTCATGTGTAGGAAAGTTTACGCCACTTCCAGCAATAGTATCTTCTTCTCTTACACCATCTGGCCAACCAGTCCACACCTGGTGTCTCACAGATACATCTGTTAGTGTGTACACAGCTTGCTTAACTGAAAGAATGGTCTTATTACCCTTAAATTTTAGAGTGAACATTCTGTAACTACTTAGTTCAAAAAACTTTATTACTAGTGTGAAGTCTTCTTCATCCATTTCATGTGATCTCTCATGTGCATCTGGTTGTGATCGGCTGATTGTGGGGTTGCTGATGCCAGGTGTCAAGAGGTAAAGTTTGTTTTCCTTTGGCAAGTATAAGTCTCGTAAGACTGTTTGATCATCAACACTTCTTTTGACAATTCCATTCAACTCTTGCTTGTCTATGGGTACCCCAAGCTCATCAAATAGCAGTTCCTTGATTTTGCCAACTGTTTCTGAATCTGACAATATGATTGGTACCGTTTTGTCTCTGTACTCCACTTGAAAATGCAGCTTGCGGGTGCGAGTAACCGGTAATGAGTAGCTTGTGGAAGGTCCAGCTGCTGATGCACCTTCTGCCACATACTCGTCATCATCAACGGAGAAGCTTTCTATCTGGATGGGGGAGTTAGCCGTTGTTCCAAACTCCGGTATGCCTGGACCTACTGCAGATGACATACTGGCACTATGCAGTGGAGTGTGTTCCACTCCTGGAGAGGCTCCATCATGGAGAATGCTGTTCACAGCATCTTCTAGAATCCAGTCATGCTTTTCCAAAATGGCACAGCAGGTGTCAATGTCATCAAGCCCGGTGCATGCCTGTAAAATATAACAATAATTATGTCTAGATTTCTTCAACAAACCTGATAATAAACTAAAATATGTCCTATGAAGACTGCTTGCTAAAGCTTTCTTTCTTTCTTCAATTGATTTCTGTGTTTATATCGAATTAAGGTTCAGACCCGGTACCTACCAGCCTTATATCCACCATGACATCGCCGAGGCCAGTACTGCTAGAGCAAAACATGTCCCCTGCCGAGTTCAAAATCCATAACATTGAAAATGGGTAAATCGACATGAAAGTTAAACTAAACATGCAACATTACATGATAAAGCAATACACAACATTCCAGCTCAATAAGTTGAGGCATTGCACAAAAAAGGTTCAGAAACCAATTTTCATATCTCCCATGTTCACGGGTCATAACTGCCAAAAATGAATAAATCGCCATGAAAGTCAAACTTGATCAGTTAACAGTATATGATAAAGCTATACATAAAATTGCAGCTCAGTAACTTGAGGTATCGTGTAAACAAAAAAAACATTCAGAAAAACTGTATATGGGTCAGAGGAACGGATAGATAGGATGGAGATTAAAGGGACATACCCTAGTTTTAGTTCATAAAATTAACATTAAATTTAGTTTAATTTTCAAACCTGTAACACAATTTTTATAAAGGTACAATTGAGTGAAACATGAGTCTTTGACTTTGAAATGGTGAAATACCCTCTAAAATAGAATAAAACTCGACTACATAACTGTTACTTCTCAGAGGCACGTGCCTTTTTAAAAATATGAGAAATGCATTTTGTGACATTAAAAAACATCAGGATGACCAAAAACACTTCGAATGTACGGAAATGGATACTTTAAACAATAAAATTTAAGTAAAATATGATTTCAGTTATCAAAAAATGCCTCTAATAGTCAAAACTGTGTCTTAGTGTTTAAAAACTAGGGTATGTCCCTTTAAACCTATAATCCCCTCTGGTTGGACCTGCAGGTGACCAAAAAAAAAAAAAAAAACCAGAGGAAAAAAGAAGAAGAAAAAAGCAGTATTCAAATAGGCACTCCATAATTTTATCTCAGTTATTAAGTCAATTTCTTAAATCTCATTATTATGATTATAAGATGTTTGTATATCCTAAGTTCAAGGGCCAACATCCAATGATTAATAAAGCAATATACTCTTGTGGTGTTGTTAAACAAAACAAACTAACTTCCAAGGGACATAACCCTGTGGAACAAATGGGTAAATCCCCATGAACGTTAACGTTGATACATGATAAAGCCATATGGGTATTAGCTTGAATCACCTTCAGCCCTCCTCTTATTAATATTCATATGATGGGGAAGGCAGGAAGAAACTATGTAATGCAAGTTACTCTTGTCTAGAATACAAAACAATTCCTAAATCTGATACCATAGAACTTTAATTTGATTATTCTCAAGTCCACTTCTGACATTAAACTTACATGTTGTTAATTGTTACTGCTACACGAAGAAACACATTTCCTTTATGTCGCCATGAGAAAGTATGTACAGCGTAGGTTCGTTTCATATACAACCTAAACCGTATGACACCTGCTTGAACTTCATATACCACTACCAAAATGGCAGATAAAGCTCGCTTCGCTACACGATGGTGAGTATATTTTGTCGTACAGCTACATGATGGATGCCTGTCTGATTAAAATAATATTGTGATACAGCTCGAGAATGATTACTCTATCCATCTGTTTATGTAATTCTCAATTTTGTTCAACCACAAAAAATCTATCAAAACAAACATGATCAAAACATTTTGTGCTATTTTAAGGAAACAAGTTATACTTATATACTTTAAAAAAAAAGTATCATGATGAAAGTTTGTATACCCTGAAAGCTAAATTAAGCAAACACGTTTTGGAAAGTCATTTTATAATTTTCCATCCAAGAATTTGTTTATAGTTCAGGCATATCTTGGTCTGCTCCCCCGGGTTTAGGACACCTAATCGTATCTTCCAAATTTTGTTTTTCAGAACAGTTTGTGAAGACTGTGGCCAACAATACTCTGGATGGTCTGCTGTCCGCAGGCATGTGGTTGTCGATCATGGCAGACTAGGCGGGCATATATTGTTTAATAAATCAACATTATAATGCAGTGCATTATTAGTTTATTAATCCCCCATTGGACACCTAAAATAGCAATCCTAGTATATGGATACATGCCATGTATCTCGAATAGGTCAACGTGACCTTGACTGACCCTTGACGTACATGTACATCTGGGTTTTTTCAGATGTGTTTAGACACAATTTAATGACAATATGACATAGTTGCATAGTGTACATAAAGGTTCCACAACAAGTGACAGTTGATTATTGTATTTATTTCACCTTCGTTAATTATGACATGAGCTTTAGTCTTGGGTGACATTTTGAAAATTAACTAATATGAGCGATATAAGAAATATAGTCAACATTCATGAATTGAGAAACTTATTTTGTAAGTGAGGGGATTTACATTACAATTTACATTTCTGTTGCTATTCTACAAAAAAAAAATATTTTTAAAAATCCCAAGCTGAACAGAGAAAAAATAGGAATTACAATTCAAAGATGATAGATATTAATGTATGCATGTGCAAACGCAGTACTATTGAACACAAGTTATACAATGCTCTAAAAATAACAGTGGAGCTCAAAGGGCTTTTATTTGAATTTTGAATTCCGATCATCCAATCAAACACTCCCAATGTACGTGTAGCTGCATGCTGGTAAATGAAATCAGCAGTGCTATTAAACAAGTGCCTTACTACTGGGCTATGTCCCGCCCCTAGTTAGGTTAGGCCAAGTAAACAAAAATACATTTGGTTCCTGTTACATGCCACAACAAATTAGGGTACGTAGGGAAAACGTTTTATTTTTTAAATAATAATAATAATTTTTTTAATTACTCCATTTTCGAGGTAATATCTGCTGAATAGTATTCATATTTTAAAAGTTCTTTTATTTGTGTTACACAGTGCAACTGACAATACATATTTTAATCAGAATTATTAATTATTTTCTAGACAAAAAAACTACAAAAAACATGCCCAAACCTAGGCCAACCACAATCGGTAATGTAAACACCACCCAAGTCTAACACTACACTGTACAGTTATAAAGTACGATGACTATAATTTCTTCACGAACTGGAAAAGAGTTTAATATAAAATCTGACAACGGTAATTAAAATGTAAAATTTGAATGAGGACAAATCATCTGCATCCCAGACCATCACTGTATCCACTTGGCCACACAGTGGATCAACAAATAAATCTCATAGGGTATATTTTGACGAAATGAACATCTACGGAATAAAACAAAGATTTAGTTCCATAATGCCTGATTCTGTCTTCTGTGCTAAATTTCTTCCAAAAGCACCATTAAAAGCACCGTTGTAGAGTAAATTTTACACAGAATAGTCCAAATGTCTAATTTTTCAAAGATAAAACATAACAATACTGGATTACAAAATATAAACATTATGTTGGTTTTATAGAAAAAAATAGTTTTAAAAGGTATTGTAATTCAGGGCTTCAAGATTATGGCAGCCCCACTCCCATAGTTAGTGATATTCAGTTGGGCTAGTAAATAACTACTATAACTAGCCCGATGGCCAGTGGAAAAAAACCTTGCCAAATGCTGCATTTAAGTCTTATTTGGGGGTTTTAAACTCTATCTCACTCTTCAGGTGACATATCTGATAATTACTATATTAGTAAAATTGTAGGGCTAGTGAATTTTTAATCATGGCTAAAGTCCAAACCAAATTGTTAGCAACTACAACAAATTACTCTCCTACCATTACATTTCCAAAAATTTCTGTCTACACACAAGTTGTGAAAAAAACACCTTTCTAGACGGTTCGTCCACTGGACAATTCGTCCATGGACAATTTATCCACCGGACGGTTTGTCCATTCACCTCGGACAATTCATCCACTCGATGACTGCATTTTTTTCAAACAAATTAATAGTTATTTCTTTGACATTATAATCGTTCCTTAACATTATTTTGTAGTATACTATAACTAAAACAGTAAAATAGAGTTAGAATTCAACATTAATATCCAGTTTTTATTAACTGTTTGTATTCATTATCACGATGTTATCCCCATATGCCTACCTGGAAATAAAATAAAAACTTGTTGTCTTCAATTCCAATATAAATAAATGTACATTAAAAAAAAAAAAATCACCAAAACAACAAAAGTCATTTAAACAAGGCGTGCTGTTTTAGACACGACTTGATTCAACTTGGTGAAACATTTGTCATAATTACTTCTGTGCACTTCAGGGTATAATCTACCATACATTTTGGGGCCTGTGAAAGGCCCCATTCCCCTAATGTAAATTCCCAATCCAATACCAAACTTTTCCCAATTACAACCCAACAGTTTCCCAATTAGGATTTCCAAAGTTGCTAAGATAAAGAAGGAAACGGCTCTTTTTAAAAAAATTATGATATTGCTTTAATGGGTTGTTATAGCTATAACAATTGAGGCAAGCAATAAACTACTCACCAGTTGAAAGTTTTAGGGTGCATATGTGGCGCACGCGAGTCGCTACTCGCCTCTTACGGAGAGGCCTGGTATTAGTATTGATTAATTTTTAAAATTCCCTTTTTTTGTATTTGAAACGTTATTTTTTCCCAATTGACCAAAAAGGGACACTTAAAATTTTTTCTAGATTATACCCTGCACTTAATGGATAAAGCAAACAGACACCAAACAAGTTGAAAGGGAAGGGCTAGAGATTACTAAAAACATCCTACAACATGTAGCGTGAAAGGTGTACATTATAATTTATAGAAATAAACAATAACCGAATAAATAGAAATGCAAAAGAATTATGTCTGCAGAGCATTGTTACAAAAACATCTACCAAGTGTAATCTAATGCAATATAATTTATTTTTACCTTTGTAAATTTATAATACGGGGTAAAATATATCAAATAATTTATTTAGCCCCCATGTACATGTAGTGCACATTATTTAGTCCGTGGACGAATTATACTGGGGAAATAAAAACCCTGTGGACGAATCGTCCGGAACTGATTTTTTGTAGTGAACGAATCATCTGGAGTTCGTCAGTGGACGAATTTTCAGTGTACGAATCGTCCGTGTACGAATTGTCCAGTGGACGAATCGAATGCATCCCAAAAAAACATTACAGTGACACAGTTTCCACATATGAGACTGTAACGATGTCACCAGAGTATGTGACATAATTAATATAAAATCAATGATCTTTAGTGGTATATTTAAACATACAAAAAATACTTTACAAAATTAATATGATGACATCACGTTTTCTTTTATACGATAACATGATATGACATTGCTAGATTAAGTCATATCCTTTCACCCATCTTGGAGAATATTCAATAAAAAGTCAAAATGGCAGCTGGCACAGAATTACAGGCTTTTTGCCCTATGCTATCTCAGCGAAATTGATACTGGTGACATGGCTATCATCTAGTATCAAGCCATAGGATTTTAAATTTCATGGGCAACACTTTTTGGGTTCCGTGTCCTGAGATCATGGGAACCCATCGGAACCTGTTTTTAGGTTCCATGAAAACAAGTTATGGGAACCCATTTCTTATAGCATAATGCAATGGATTGTCAAAATGCTAAGCAGGTTGGGTAATATGTTCGAATCTTGCCAACTGACTTATTATTTTAAATGACAACAAATTGCAGGTTGGGTAATATGTTCCAATTCTGCTAACTGACTGTGTTTTTTTAATTTTTATTTTACATTCAAATAAAAGTTCCAATCCAGCCAACTGACTGTTCTGAGGCTTTGTGTCTGTCCTTGAATAAACTAAATACAGTGTAGAGATTCATCATTGTCAATTATTATATGTTAATAAGTTTAATGATGCCCAATAGTTCTTTAAAGCACCAGGTCCCAAACTGGCCATTTGCACCATCACGGATATACACCGACTCACAGCGAATGCTGAATGCAAGATATGTCGATCTGTTTGCATTACGGCCAGTTCTGGGCTGAAAAAGTTGAGTCCGCCAATGCTACCCGTGGAAAGATACACATTTTCAAACTCCATATTTTCGACACAGTCGCGCCCCTTCCCCTCCCTCCACATTACATACGCATGCTGTATTGACAGCTACATAAATACAAGGTTACGTAATTTCGTCCTTAATGAAAAGACAGGAAATAGAGCTTATTCGATGGTCACCTTCTATATTCAAGTGCGTGTGTGACATCAGCAATAAATTTGTCGACCTCAGTGACAGTAATAAAAGGTTAATTATGTTTATCGTTTAGGCCATAAATTTAATAGTGACACTACAAATAATTAGCGCCAGTGATTTTGGTTCATATGTGCAATTTACATATATCATATATGGATCAATTATTCTTTGTTGGAGCAGATGCCATGATTTCAATGTTACAATTTTTGGTCGGGTTTGGTTTGAGCATGTTGTCGAACTCCGATTCGGGTTTACTCGAACAGTGACGGAACACTGTGAAGTATGGCGAACACTAAAATCCAAATCGGGTGTTGTGTCGTGTTGAAAACTATCTCCAGTAGTTTTATATTCATGAGAAACATTATTATTTGTATAATATATATATATATGTGTCTTAATCTCCATAATAATCATGAGAAACGATATTTCGGTTCCGTGGTTTTGCTGACACGCTACCAGTAACGATCGTTACTGTGAAATCCGATGGCCTGTAGTATGTGGAATCTGTTCTTTAAAATTGTTGGGGTGGGGAAGATAAGGACGACTTGCCAATTATATACCATCAGGGCTTTAGATCTCGCTAATTTGGGCACAATGCGGACTTTATTTTCTTCTAAATACAGGAAGATCATTTTAAGTCAATACTATCATTATAACAGCTACTGGAGAGTTGTCAATATTCAGAAATGCATTTCTAGCGGTTTTAATGAAAATAAACTTAATACTTCAGTGGTTTTGAGGTGAGATATTTTGAGGTCAGTATGTTTATACTAAATTTGGGCATGATTATTTTGGGCATCTGTATTTTGGGCACAACGTTTATCGCCTTGACTTTAATGCAATCTAAAGCCCTGACCATATGATATCATATGAAGTTGCTTTTAGTTTTAAATTAAAAACAAAGTGTGATACGAGACCATCAAAAACTGACATAAACAGATAAAGACGTGTCAAATAAAGAAAAGAAATAAAACTTATGACTAAAGAGTTTGCGTAAAACGAATAATGTTATTTTCAGAACCAAGATATGAAATATGAGCACATGATCGGGGTTGTATTATGAACAATGAACTCAATACAGCACAAGTTCTACCTGAAAATCTACGAGAATTTCGTCTCTACTGCCCTCCGCCATTATATTTTGTTCATCGTTAATCCAACCATTCTGAGTCATTTGTGTACAGTGTGCGCGAAATGATTCTAGGTGATTCGTTGAAATTTTTTCATTAGCCCGTGCTTGAACATTTTAAATAAAGAAATATTAAATGTATCCTCATTTGTAATTTTTATATTTCTGATTGTGTACATTATTGTTATTTGAACTAGCCCCCCCCCA
>JAECMU010016439.1:2787-13797 GCA_016106625.1 Dracogyra subfuscus
ACAAAACCCCAATATTTATAATACTACACATATAAATAATTGACATTGCATGTGTGACAACCATTTTGGTTTTGAAAATGGCCAACGTGATAAATATAGGTACCCGTCAAAGCAAATACATGCATAATGTTACGAAAGAAAGAAAGCGGGCAGCATGGCCCAGTGGTACAGTGCCCGCCTGATGCGCGGTCGGTCTAGGATCGATCCCCGTTAGCTAACCACTGGGTTTTTTTCTCGACATAACCATATGTCCGACGCCGATATAACCGTACTTATAATGTGTTGAGTGCGTCGTTAAACAAACAAACAAACAAACAAACAAACGAAAGAAAGAAAGACATGTTTTATTTAACGACGCACTCAACACATTTTATTTACGGTTATATGGCGTCAGACATATGGTTAAGGACCACACAGATATTGAGAGAGGAAACCCGCTGTCGCCACTTCATGGGCTACTCTTTCCGATTAGCAGCAAGGGATCTTTTATATGCACCATCCCACAGACAGGATAGCACATACCACGGCCTTTGATGTACCAGTCGTGGTGCACTGGCTGTGACGAGAAATCATAATGTTACGTTTAAAAAACAACAACAAAAAAAACAAAACAAAACAATCACGCTTAACATCCATTTTATATGAACACTCAGCAGTTGGATAACCCGCTTCTGTTGCATACATGCAATATAACACGACCCTACTATCTCTCTCCTCCTGGTTTGACTCCAGCGATTCTATCTCAGTCACTGAAACTGTTTCTCCACTTGAAATCAGTTCATATGCCTTTCCTTCACATATAAGTATTACCTTCCGCCCATGAAGTATAGGAGCTGAAGATGGACTGCTCCAAATTTCTAACAAGATTACTATGAACTGAACTTTGTTTTCATCGTTCGCTAAGAAGTCTTTCCAGACCCTCGGTCTTTTCATCTGTACTCCACTCACAATGAGTCTTCCCCTGCTCCTCGTCTCTGTCGCTCAGCTGACTTCACAGAGTTTTCACCGTATATATCAGTGCTGAAAATACAAGGGGACTGTGACTTCAGCACAGATTCCTCTAGGACTTTATGTGCTAGGCAAACAAACGTTCCGGGAAGATCGTGCAGTCGATGGAAAACTGCATTTCCATCTTCAACAACCACACACTCATTTGCGTTTGACGGAATTCTGGTATCTTCACATTTCTCGACCAAGTAGTGCATTCCTTTAGACTTATCAGTCTTGCTGAAGAATCCATCTGCCAGGGCAAGGCTGTACGGCACAGGGGTTAACTGATATGTCATCAATGCCCTCAGTTTAACTCCCTCACTCTGAATGTCCTGAGACTTAACAAGGAGTTGGAAGGCTACATTTCCCTGTTGAGAGTACTGCACCTCCTTGTTTTCGAAAACCTCACTTTTATTGTCTTTTTCATGTTCCCCATTGTTTTTAGTTTCAGCTGTTTGATCGGATCAAAGAATCCAGTGTCTTTGTGCAATCTGTCACTCATGAAGCTTTCCTTTGCCTCGTAAAGTGTCCCGAGTGATCTCAGGGGTACTTATCGCCCCTGACGATATACATGCCAAGCTTTCCGTGTCCCTCATGTCCTAAGGGTTAATACAAATGTTAAACGTGGACACGATCTCACAGACAAGTCGCTCCAATCTCCTCTTTTTGGTAAGTCGTAAATCTCGATGAGTCGCTATTGCTATCGAACATGTCTGCCATCTCATGTGCCACTTGTAGATACTTAGCCCTTTCTTTAGTGGTTTTACACCATCTGTGATAGGCATTATGATTGGTCTGAATGCCACTCAGTCCTACACCTCCACCTCTTGATTTTGAATATCTCATGAACGTTTCTTCAATTGTCTTATCGACGGGGCAGCGATTGCCCGGAATGAATGACCGTGCACCACTGATCGCACCTCCTTTCAACCGTTATGTGACACCAGGGTGGGAATGCTCAATGTTCACCAAGTGGGTAAAACAATACGTAAGGTACCTCGCGTAGTTGAATCCCCAAAAGCTAAAAAACAGATCTGGCTTCAAACAGAGGCAGTATGTGTACAGGGTATAATTGTTAGTTTGTACAGCCCGTATGAGGTTGAGCAAGTCGGACACGATCTTTGAAGTTCACATAATCTGTCAAGAATGGATGCAGGTGTGGATCATTCAAAGCTGATGCCTCCGTCTCCTTAGAAATTGAGTCTACCATAGAGTTCAGGCTGCATTTTGACTCCTGTGGAAAGAAAGAGAACTGCTCGTCTTCACTGCGTGTAGCCATAAATGTCCTATCGTCAAGATATTCTACCACAGTCTTGTGGTAGTTGATGGACCTTGCATAATTCTTCCCACTGAGAACACCTGCCAATGATCAAGTTGATATCACCCCAGCTTCGACTAGGACATCTGGCAGACCAGTTCCTTCCATCTTCTTCCCTATCATTTTGATGTAGGCAGAGGCAAGATGAAAGGAACCTATAAGGATTATGTGGTCTGCATATCTCTGTTCAGCAGTCCAGATCAGAAGGTAAGCTTTCATGCAGACCCCGAGATCGAAATATGTTATAACGTATTTCTGCTGTCTGGGGATATCTGTACCATCCGACAAGCTATTTATGAAGGACAGGATGACAGGGGCAAGGGGGTGGGGGCGGGGCGAATATAAAAAGATCAGACAAGACAGGCTTTGGAAAATATCAAGCGAGTGAATTCTGAGAGGACCAGACATGATGGCTCCAGTGTCTTCACGAGATGTTTAACACCGCTTGCTAAATATAGATGGCACTTGTCTGTGGTTAAATGTACATTATCCTACCTATACACTCTAATATAGGCCAACAGAGAACCATTACATGTACCCCAGATAATTAGTCTAAAATGTCTTACCTGCATTGATCCTAGTAACTGCGGTGTCTACATTTTATGTTTCTTTTATTTTCTTAGATCAAGCTTAGGATTATCATATGTATAATATAGGATGTGCTGTGACTGAACAGAAATGCAAGTAAAAGTTTGATATGGTACTTCATTATGATCGTTGAGACAAACAATTAATTAAAAAACAAAAGAATAGGGGGCACCACTGCAGATGCCAGACTGAACAAGCCTGACAGTTGCCAGGAGCAGTTTTTGGAAAAGAGGGTTAAGAAAAAGTACAGATTGAGATGGAAAGGGGTTAATCTGTCTGAACCTTCCTTTTCCAAAAACATCAGAGGGATGTAAACAACATAATCATGACAATTAATTTGCACAAAATCTGTCTTAAAGCAGCAAAATTACAAAATATTTTATTCAAGCCACGGATTTTAGGTATGACCTATTTTTGGTGACCTTTTGACCTCTCCTGACCTCAAATCTGATTGGATGAAATTATGCATAATTGTAAAGCTGACATCCTGAGAAAAAGAATGAGGGATCATTTGTGGCCCTGGAGTCTACGGTTCCTGAACTAGAGGCATTTTAGTTCCCCCTACCCCTAATTAACAGCGTTTTGCCGAACCCCAGCCGAACACAAATACATGGCCCATAGGCAAAGTTTGGTCAAGTAGATTCAATGGTATAACAACATACCAATGACGAACCCCTAGTAGCCCACGGATTACGTCGGCTATTGAGAGAGAGAGAGAGAGAGAGAGAGAGAGAGAGAGAGAGAGAGAGAGAGAGAGAGAGAGAGAGAGAGAGAGACAGAGACAGAGACAGATACAGACGTAGTTTTATCGATCAGTTTTCCTCTCAGTGTTTCGGTTGAAAGCAGAGGACATAAAATACCTAAGCTTCTATACGTCTTCTATAACTAACGGCTTTCTGTAGCAGGAATCGTTCTGGAATGCTCTCAGAAATCCTACTCCACCTTATATATGTATTGTATTCTAGACACCATCTATTACGACCAGATCTGGGACATTGTATAACTAGATCCGAAGGGCACCGACCAAACGAGCAATATGCCTTGGAAAGTTTGTTGTGTTTAACCGCACCAGTGAGGCACATTGATTTATTAATCATCGGTTATTGGATGTCAAACATTTAGTAATTTTACGTATAATCTAAGAGAGGTAACCCGCTCCATGACCTTTGCTATACCAGTCGTAGGACACTGGCTGGAACGGGAAATAGTCCAATGGACCCACCGACAGGGATCAATCCCAGACCGACCGCGCATCAGGCGAGCTCTTTATAACTGGCCTATGTCCCGCCCCCTCAATATTTCTTAGTGCCGATCGGGTCCTTTAAATTACTTATTAAAATTTATTATCTCTGTGTTGATTACTTATTAAAATTTATTATCTTGGTGTTGATTACTTATTAAAATTTATTATCTTGGTGTTGATTACTTATTAAAATGTATTATCTCTGTGTTGATTACTTATTAAAATTTATTATCTCTGTGTTGATTACTTATTAAAATTTATTATCTTGGTGTTGATGGCGGTCGTCTGAAGCCATATGTCTGATAAATCTTCATTGTCACCCATCACCATGGTAACTAGCGGGAATGGCCAATGTGTGTCCAATGAAATGGTTTTGTCGATATGCTTCCAGGACACGAGCTGATCTGAATGTGAATTAAGTTTACTGGTCATATTTAAACTACCACCGGCTGTGTGTATTGTCTGCCTTCTGATGGACTGGCCTCGGTTGCGTCGTCGTTAAGCCATGGGACATAAGAAACAGAACACACCTCTATGTACACTCAGATCACATAACAAGTGATACATGAGCACACAGTTACAGTATGTGCAATATACTAATACAGTGGTTATACATATATAATATAATAATACAAGATTAACGTGGCTGGTAGGTACTGGATTTGAAGCTCGGTACAGACTACCACCCAGAGCGATGTTTAACGACTTAATGGGTAGGTAACCCCTGAATAAAATGTCCTCAGCAAAAAAAGCCCATCATGCCATTGAAACAAAAATCTGAATATGGATCAAGGCCAGAAAGTGCCATGAAGAATTAAAAACTCTTCGGCAATCTCCACGGCAGTGCTGTTTGTCGTGGACAATTGCGGGAGTTACCGTTAGGTGTATGACCACTACACAGACCTCTCTCTCAATCATTAACGCAGTTTCCTGGACAGACAGCCAAGATTAATGAGGTATGTGTCCAGGCAGTGTCCTTGAAACTTAATTGGATATAAGCACGAAATATGTTGAAATCAAATTTTAAACTCTTTTTTGAGACATAAAAGAGCTTACAGCCTAGAAGGTATATATCTGTCTCTGTAAACATACATTTCCTATTTTATACATATACCATATGTCTTGATACGGGAGAAAAGGCGGACATTTTTAGGCGGTGTAAAGGAGTAAACCACAGGATGTTCGGGTATTTCAGTCTTTAATAGGAAATTACTAACCCCCCAAATTAGTAGCTTAAAATGGATCGACACCTGCCAATGCAAAAGAACAAAAACAACAAAACAGTATATAGTCATAAAAATGAAATAGAAAACCTGTAGACCAACTGGAGAAAATCCTGACATTTGGGTAAAAACAATTGAGAAATTCGAGGAAAACGACCTGGTCTGAACACCATGTATTTTCAAACAAATACACACAATAATATTATTAGTTGTAACCCATGTGAAAATGCTTCTATATAGCTGTTTGGCAGTAATGCAAATATGATAAATTCTATAATCCAGAATCGGGCACTTGTGTTTAATTTGGGCGGAAAATCAGTCAGCCTCCCCCCCCCCTCCTACACAAAATGGGGGCTCATACGCATATGACCATACTGTCTACTTCAAAATCTACCCATCCACCATTACCGACCAGCGTCCACTGTCTTAGTAAGATATATGGCCATCATTAATAAAATATGATCCACACAAACAGGGCTTTTAAAGGTCTGTTTATGTTTTAACGTTTGTAATATATCTATTCTTGGCAAGTAACTCGACTCGTGAAAGTTAATAAAATATCAGGAAAGTGCTTTGTAACGTGTGTAAGACGATATTGTGTAATGGTGTCAGCATATCCTGTCCCTATCTCTATATAGAACCACATATCCATAAAGAAAAAAAAAACAAAAAAAAAAAAACAAACCACACACAAGAAAAAAACCCAACACCAACAAAACAAAACAAACAAAAAACAACACCTATTTAAAAAAGGAAATGCAGTTCACTACATTGAAAGTTCAAGATATTATTTTTTTTTTTTTTGTCAGGGAGTGTGTGAGTTTAAAAAAAAAGCATTTAACGTTTTATTTTAGATGAATTGGAAAGGAATAAAAAGATAGTTATTCTCCAGAATCACGTAATTCATGATGTCGAAAATCATGTAAATAATAAAATTGTCTTTACACCTATTTAACATATATTCTGAAAGAAAGAAATCCGATAACTTGTGGTATTGTAGATCGACCAAATGGATTTTTTTATATTTGTTTTTGGTTTGTTTAACGACGCACTCAACACATTATAATGACGGTTATATCGGCGTCGGACATATGGTTATGTCGAGAAAAAACCTCAGTGGTTAGCTGACGGGGATCGATCCTAGACCGACCACGCATCAGGCGGGCACTGTACCACTGGGCTATGCTGCCCGCTCGACCAAATGGTAGTCACCAGTAGGGTCGTAATGTGTGTATAACGTTAATTGGTTTTGTTTAACGACACCCCTAGAGCACACTGATTTAAAAATCATAGTCTATTGGATGTTAAACATTTGGTAATTTTAGGACAGCCAATCCCCAGGACGCCCTCCCTGATCCGTATATAAGAGGACTGCCACAATACACACTTCCTACATCATCTGTTATAGGACTGTCACTCCAGGACAATTACATCCTTTCTACATCATCTATTAGAGGACTGGCACTCCAGGACAATACATCCTTTCTACATCATCTATTAGAGGACTGACACTCCAGGACAATACATCCTTTCTACATAATCTATTAGACTGTCACTCCAGGACAATACATCCTTTCTACGTAATCTATAAGAGGGATGCCATTCAGGGACAATACATCCTTCCTATATCATATGATGATACACCCCCCCCCCCTCTATTCATTTGTAGGAGGAATGCTACTCTCCAGAACAATACATACGTCCTACTTCATCTTCACGAGGACTGCCACTTCCAAGACAGATTCGACAAATATAACCTGCACTAGATATATCTCAAAGTGACAGGTTTGTATGTTTGTTTTGTTTAACAACGCCACTAGAGCATATTGATTAATTGATCATTGGCTATTGGATGTCAAACATTCATTTATTCCTACTCGTCATCAGAGAAAACCCGCTTCATTTTTCTTAAGGCAGAAATGGATCTTTTATATGCACTTTCCCAACATACAGAAAACATATACTGCGGCCTTTGACCAGTTGTGGTGCTGTGGTTCAAAGAAGAAAAAACCTCAAGTCACTTGAATGGATCCACCGAGGTGACTGGATCATGCGACGCAATCACCTCAACTGAACTGAGCTGATCCAAGTAATAACCAGGAACAAATATGCCATGATGTCGTTTATTTCCCTGATAAACACATTCGTCTTCAACATCAATGATACATGTATTAATGAGTCAGAGAAGTGTATAATACATGCACGTTTTTAAATAGAACACACGTTAATCTAAACTAATCTGTCTTTGTGTAGTGGTTTGTTTGTGTGTTAGAAATGAAGGATAACTATACACAACTAATACAACGTACTTGTTTACAATAAATTTTCACAAAACGTAAATGTACTTTAAAATATACTCCGACTGTACACAACTATTCGAAAATACAAAATATTTAACTAATATCTTAAATCTTGACAATTCTCTTACTTTATAAATCATAATATACTATTAATAAAAATCTAATATACAGAAAACAACTAGAACACCATTATTTTACATATTATTTTAAATAAATGCATGAGATCACACACATATATTGTATTATAATACAACAATATAACACTGCAAAACAAAAAATAATGTCACTTGTTTCACATTTTTGCATTTTGCATTTGTGTGCATATGAAACCAACATACATATAACAATGTTAATAACAGCGATTCTAAGACATTGTATGCATTTGATTAACAAGACAGGGGTGGTGGATATATGCATCTGAAATGGAGGTGCAAACTGCTCATCTCGTCAAGTGCTGGATATGGCACTATATTCTAGCCTATCATATCAAAAGGGGAAAACATGGCCTGTGTTGTTATTGTGTATCCACCCATGAGATTGTTAAAGCGACATTCTCTGGAATATTTGTATTATTTAAGGATATAAAACCGAAAATCCCATTACGTTTGGTGCATATAAGACGCCGCACTACAAATTGGTTTCACTACACTGGCCTTTCCAAGTCAAAAATAAACCCAGAATTTTGAAAGTGGGACACTTTTGGCGGGTGCCCACTGGGTTAACAATACTACGGTTCGGCTATTGTTGCATTACAAAAACCGAGCAGTCAATTCCTAGCAGTCAATTACGCTAGCAGCCAATTTCAGCAGACATTCATGTCGACGTTCTAAACATCGGACTCGTACGCCTTTCGACTGTTACCTGTATTTCACACTTGTAAACACACTGTTATGCTAATTGTTATTATTCACCACAACTTAAGAATTTTATTAAGCACTTTATAATATCTGAAGTATCACTTTTAAAATCCTGTTGTACTACGGTAATATAGATTGTCCAACTAGTTTCGTATAAACCACACCACACATTATAAAAGGAGTATGAGTCCGGGGTTTAGAACGTCGCCATGCGTGTCTGCTGAAATTGGCCGCTAACGTAATTGGCTGCTAGGAAGTGGCTGCTGGAAACCGTACGGTATTACAAAATGGCGAACATTGTTCTAACTGGCTAGTAAGCATTTGACGATATGCGTTAATGACGGCAACTCGCAAATGAATTAGAGTGCAGTTATGCTTGTATTTGAACTTAGAACTTGACTGTATAAGATTGAAACCAGACAATGCAGCTTTACTGTGTATATATATGTTACAAACTCTTGGATAAAATGTTATGTAGGATTATGGCACTTTCTATTACGTTATCCATGTGACTCCGTCTGACATATTAAAAAGTATTATTTATTTGTTAAACTATTTAAAATGTATTTCCCATCCCTTGACATATGGCTTTGTAATGCTTGATTTTTATAGTGGGATGATTTCTTGTTAGAGTATCTTGTGTGTAATATTCCAGAATATTTTAATAATAATAATTTAAAAAACCCACACAGAACATAAAAATAAAGATGATGAAAGAAACACAACAATAATAGACAAAAAACTGTATTGTCTTGCTTACTATTGGCCCATCTAAAATATCTAAATTGTTGTTGAATATCTCACTAAATTATGACATGTTACTGTGATATCTCAGTATACTAGCTAGAATGCAATCTTCCAAACTGACATTCACATTTTATTATTTGACATGACTATATCATAGACGTATATAAAATCTTACTAATATCGTATTTTACCACCTGATGAGTATACACGGTCAATCATTGCAGACATTATATTAATTTATTGAATGCATTTGTATACAATAATGTTATAATATTCGTTGCACTCCGTCTTGTACTAACATACGATTTTTTTAATAAACAATGAATGTTTTAGTTGCGAAATCCATTAAAATCAAAATCTGATATTGTAAAATGTATACATTATGCATGCACCTTCCAAAATCGAAAAGCATCTTTAGATTTAAAACAAGATAATATTTGTTAAAAATAAAACCCACAATAAAGCAAACGTTCATCGCATTGATATGTCCATAGGTAAAGACCTGTATACGGATCACCACCAGTGAAAGGTCAAGGTCACAAGACTCGCATACTAGCATGCCCACCATTAGTATCAATGTATGCCTGACATCTGTCAATTTCTTTTGTTTTCCTGTCGTAACAGCATAGAAGGTTCCACAAGTGCATAGGTTATTGTCCAATTCATGTTTTGATTTGCCCATGTGTCCACGTCAATCTCTGCATTGTAAATCTTTTGTTGTTGTTCTTGTTGTATTTCTACAACATCCGTTCGTTGTTTCCACACCAGTGTCCACGTGTGTTGACCACAAAGTCCAAGGTACGTCTATCTTGAGATCAGTCATTGAAAAACAATATATCCAGCGTTGCGTGGGTCATCAAACTTAAACCAGAGAGAATCTGAAATTTCGAAGACGTAAAAGAACATGAAATACACGTGTAATATAGACAATGCGCTGTTAAACACTAATGTCCGAATTGACAAAACCTTGTTTTTCTTAATCGCAGTTTTTTGGTGATGGGGTGTCGTTAAAGGGACATTCCTGAGTTTGCTGCAGTGTAATATGTTTCCGACTAATACAATACTTCTACGATTAAACTTACAAATTAAACATATTTTCTTGTTTAGAATATCAGTATCTGTATATTCAATGTGTTTCTGGTCGTCTTAATATTTGAAAGAAGCCCAAACTGGATTCTGTCTTCAAATAATTTCGTACATACGAAAACAAATATTTTAGGACATAAAATGAAATTTACGCTACTACAAATATTAGAACGATCAGAAACACGTTTAATTTATAGTCATTAATATTTTATGCAGGAAAATATATTCGACATGTAATTATAATCGTTAAAAAGTCTCTGCTAGTCGATAACATCTTAAGAAATGCAGCAAACTCGGGAATGTCCCTCGATGGTAAAACGCTCGCTTGATGCACTGTCGGTTTGAAATCGATCCCCATCGGTGGCCCCACTGTCTATTTCTCGTTCCAGCCAGTGCACAACGACTGGTATATCAAAGGCCGTGGTATGTGCAATCCTGTATGTTGGATGGTGCTTATAAAAGATCCCTTGCTATTAATGAAAAAAGTAGCGAGTTTCTCCTCTAAGATTATATGTACAAAACAAAGTTGACATCCAATAGCCGAGGAATAAAAAATCAATGTGTTCTAGTGGTGTCGTTAAAGAAAAATGTTTTTGTGTGTAAATGTTTGTAATAACACGCGTGTAGGACACACAGGTTTTGTAAAGTGTGTAAATGT